>JAOEHY010037003.1:0-42959 GCA_025447955.1 Psilopsiagon aurifrons
GTTACTAAACTGTTCTTATCTCAACCTGTGGGAGTTGCATTCTTTCGATTCTCCTTCCCATCCCTCCAGGAGCAGAGAAAAGAAAAAGGGGGAAGTAAGTGAACAAACTGCATGGCTGATTTAAGGCTTAAACCACGACATGGGCTCTGAACAGAGCCTGTAATTCCTAAAGGAGCAAACCATATTTGAGATGTCTGCTTTAATGTTCACCCTTGTCTTACAGAAACTACAGAACAGCAAACGAAAAGTCTCTCAGATCAGCTAAACCCAACAAATGAACCAGCTTAGGACTCACTGTTTGGACACTGCAAGCCATAGCTTTACATCCATAGGTTTGTTTGCTGATGATATTATTTCTTCCCTCCTTATAAATGAGTCAGGCATGACTGCTGTGAGAATATCCAAATATGAATTGTGACTTCAGTAATTTCACACTGAGTTGTGCCTCTGCCTGGGCAGTGTATGCACTCTCAAAGGCAGTGAATGAAATAAAACTGATACAAGAACTTGTTAGCAGTTCTTTATAAAACAATCTGTGGGAAGTTTTCTGCCTGTGCAGCAAGCAGCAGGGGCAGATAGAGGACACTCCATCCAAAAGCGTTATGAAATTGTATCTTTTTATTTATCTTGGGAGTCTGAAGATTATGATTTTCTGAAAATTTCACTCTATTCATATTGTAAAACAAAATACAACATGAGTTTTAACAATTATTGGAAGGTAATTATGTTGTGGTAGTACTGAGCTAGACCTTAGGAGAATAGCATTTATCTGATGACTCATCTTTCCGCATTCTAAGCAATGTTTGGAGAATCACAACCTATCTCTTTCCACTATTTGTAGTCCCTTTCCTCCACTCCTTGTCTGGCCTAGGTTGCCTGTTCATTAAGCCAATGATTCACTCTTACTATGGGTAGCAACAAACACAGTAGTGAGAGATGTTTTGGTGCTGCTAAATGCTGTCATTATGCAAAAAAAAAAAAACCCCAGCAATGTTTAGTTAATCTTGTTCCATGTAACAACATTTGTCAGAAGGCTTACATTAACTTTTACATTTGGAAAGGCAGAAATGTTATTGTATACACCCTTATTTCAGGAAAGCATACTTATTTTGGACATCTTGCGCCTAAAGAGCCTAAAGTAGAAAATAAAATTGAAAAGAACTCCTGGAACTGTTCCTCATCAGTGAAAATATAATACATTTCTTCTGGGAAATTAATACCATGCTTATAGTTCATGTGGATAGGTGATCTAGAATGGCTTTGTGATTGCTGTTGGTACAAAACTCTCGTTTGTACTACAGGTTGATGAGCAGATCAAAGACTCATAGTCATATTGGTGGGAAGGGATGTCTAAAGGCTACTTAGTCCAACATGCAACTCAAAGCAAAAGTATGACCAATACAATATCAGGTCAGTCATACCATTGCCAGGCCAGTTCTTGAAAACATTAAGGTTCCCTATGTTCCCAGAAAAGCTGTCCCTGTGCTGTACTGACCTCTAAGTGAAGTTTTTCCTTGAGTCCCATCTGAATCTCTCAAGGCACAACAAGTATCCTTTGCACGTTGCTGTATCATTCATGACTGCTGTACACAATTTGGCTCCCCCATTTTTGTCACTTTCCCTGAAGTAGCTGTTTGCAGCTGTTACATTGGACCTTATTTTCCCCTCCTCCAGACTACACAAGCCTGACTACCTCTAACTGCAGGCCCCTGACTATCCTGGAGAATAAAAGACTGTCAACAGAACACCTTTATTTGATTCTCCTAAATTAATGAAAAAAGCTCTTAGTAAAACCTAGGGAAAAAAAGCCCTAACAAAAACCCCCAACCAACCAGAGAACAACTGTGAGAGTTTTTTCAGCTTTTGTGGAATAATCTCTTTTACACAAAATCAAGGGGATATTTTTTTTTTTTTTATTTGAAAGCTACACTATATTGAACTTTAAATGTTTTAGCAAACTCTGCACAACAAAGCACCTTCACAGTACTTTCTCCTGTATGACTGAAACTGCTGTTTACATTACAATGGTTCTGGGTAGTTTTGAAACTGTTCATCAATTGCTATTTTCATATTAAGTGCAACAAAAAAAATCTGTGCCTAGCATGGCAGTACAACTGTGCATTATACAGGATTCAGTATCTACAGAACACATATCAAAAGACATATTTGCAGGCAGGCAACCAAGTGTACAATATAAGTTCAAAAAGTTATAAACTCCAAAAGAGCTGCGGGATAACAGATTCAAATCTGTACAGAAATTACTGAGTCAAATCCAACACTGGTTTAGTGATCTGGAGCCACCCCTATATACTTTAACAGTACTCTTCTTCCATCTGCAGCAGACATGGGTTCTATTCCTGCTCAGCACAAGCACTGCAGTGACTTCATGTACTTTAGGTTGGATTCTGGAAAACCTGAGCACAGTGTCTGCTGTTTTGGCAGTGTTTTCATGCGTTTTGCAGGATGTCTGTAATAACTGAGAGCATACTGCAGCTGTAAAACTGTTTTGGGGTTTCTGGCTGATTCTGTCTAATCTTTGCCTAAGGTGGCCAAAGGTTTTCAATTATGTAGACCATTTGGTTTAGATCTTTCATGCCATGGGGGCAGCATGCCATTTTTCCAATGCAGTACATAAGCAATGCTTCAGGTAAGCTCTTTGTCATCAACTGCAAAGGTCAAACACCCTCATCCAATCATGAGAAGTGCAGGCCCCAGTGTGCACTGCAGGGATGGAGAGGTTAAACTGAGAGCACATCCTTGCCAGCTTCTAGTATACCAAAGAGAAATGAAGGAGTGGAGTCCTTGGAAGTTGGTTATCCAGAGAAGTGTCTGGCAGGACCACACTGCCAAGGTAAACAGCAGGGCACAGCACTCAAGGTCACCATATTCATCCTCTGCTTTTGTCTTCATGTTGTCACTTAGAAGTGTGGCACTCTCTTGTCCAGTACCAATCCTGCAGTACGGCACAACTTCCTATCTTTAAATAGATGGTTAGGCAGGGTCACTTTAGTAGCTCACTATAGTCATTCTTGCAAGAATATTGTGCCTGCTGTACCCTTATTTCACATTTATCCCTTCATGAACAATATACTCTACAAAAATCAGTTTGATTAAAAGTTATGTGTTGAGGGATTTCAAAACTGCTTTTTGCTGCTGTGTGCACTAAGCCTTAAGTAGCTTGGTTTTCTTCAGCTGTGAAATATGGTTCCCTGTTTCTGGGAAGGTGAACATAGCTTTCTTCAGAAGGATTTCTTAATCTGTATTAAGTAATCACAAACCACTACTACGACAAAAAGAAAAAAGAAAAGGTAGTGTTAGATAGTCTTTCTGTTAATGAAGACCCTGTTGAAACCAAGATATATTTTGTTCTCGTCAGAGACTGCCCAGTTTCTGACACAGAGGAGACAGATACCCTTGGACACCTAAGAAATGCTTTCATTTTCTAGTGCTTTCATCTTATTTGAAAATTCCCACCGAAAAAGAGAAGAAAGACTGCCAGCTGAGTTTTCATGATCCCTGTGTGAGGAAATCTTACCGAAGCAGTGCATATTCTCTGCCAAGGAAAAGAAAAGGGAGAGAACCTGTTAAATTAAGTGAAAGCAGGAGGGTAGATTTATATTGTAAGACTTTTAAATTTTCTTTTTAAATACAGAACTTTATCTGCTGCTCGAAACAAGAAAATAATTTCCTCCAGTCTCGGTGAAATCCAGAAATGATGGCAACCTGCTGCCTGCTGCTGCTTTACTTCAATGGCAACTTCTAACAGCAAACTCCCTTTCAGGAAAGCTATCTTTTATCTCAGAAAGGGACAGAAAATAAGCTCATTAGCACATTTTCTTTGTACACAAAGTGTCAGTCCAGGATGTGGGGAGAGGCACTGTACAGTTGCTGGGACCTCAGGGCTGTCCAGTTTCATTTTTCCTTCCCTTGTGATTAGAAAATGCTCTTTAAAGTGAGGATACAGCAGGACAAAAAGGACAGAATGACAGAATTAGGGCTTTCTGTTCAGACTTTGAGAGCTTTATTGCAAACAGCATTTGGAGACTATTTGTTTCCTATTAGTTTGACCTTTTTGCCTTGCTTTGCTTGCATTCATGACTTTCTCTTCAACCTGACAGACCTTAATGTCCATTATCAGGATTTTTTTTTTGCTACCAAGCTAAACAACTTGCAGTGAAGAAGTTTACTGTTCTTAATGATAACCAGCTAGAAAGCATTCCCTAAAGGAAAAAAAAAAAAAAGGCATGAGGAATGTGGCTTCATAAAAACTTAAGGCTTCTGGCTTTTTCATCTATAAATTTTTTCCTAAGGTAGTGAAAAACATTGGCTCATAGTAACATCCCCTCACCCCCAATAACCTTAACAGGTCTGGTCTGGTAACTTGTTTAAATTGGTGTCACAGCCACCTTACCCCTTTCCTGGGAAATAAAGCACCAAAGTGCTTGGTTCCTTTCCTAACAGAAAGATTTGTTGGGGGCTCTTTCTAACTCCATAAAGTTCCTCTAGTTTGGTTGTAATTCAAACAATTATTGGCTAGAGGAAAATTATTGAAGCTCATCATGACAATGTTTTTCATCACATTAAGCAGTGTTGCTGAAAAAGTTGCACTGCCAAGACAACCTGCAGAGAATTAGCTGATAAATGAATAACAGACATGTGGCTGAAAACATTTATGGGGAAACAGATTTTTAAGATGAAGTTGGGTTTTTTGCAACAAACTCAAAATGCCTCCTCTGTGTGATCTTAGCAGCTAAAATATCTGGCAGTCCAAAGATGAAACAATACATTTTGTGCCACAGAAAGGAAAATTGCTCAGGCATGTTTTCCCTCTTGTGTGCTGTTTGATGGTTCTCATTTTACCACTTACACTAGCATTGCACGAATTAATCTTCATGGCTAGTGATTCTTTTCCAGTTCCACTGAAAAAGGGGGAGCATGTAACTACCTTTCCAAAAGGGGCAACCATGTCTGAGCCATTTTTATGTGCTTGCTTCAAGTACTATTAACTATACAAGTTTATGATTATTATTTTATATTTAGTCTACAATAGTAGTAAAAGATATGAGCTTGTTACTGCCATACCCTCAGAAGTATCATCTGGATGTCTAACTCCCAGACCTCAGTTGTTGTGCAGTGCCAGATGTGAGAGGAGAAGGCTGTGTACAGATGGAAGAGGCAGTCAAGCATCAAGCTACACTGTCTCCTATAGCATCTTTGATTCCCCAGTTGCAGCTTTGGGGAAGTATGGGGTGAGGAAAGAAGGAGCCTGCAGGAATAATAAGAAGGGATGAGCCAGTGGAATGGTGCCATGGAGAAATGTACTTTATCCCCCAACCTGCTGCTGGAGAATTTTTATGTGATGCCCAGAGTACCCATTTATATACCTAGTACATTTTCCTTGGTACCCAAAATCAAGCACAGAAAGGGCTGGGTTTGCTGAAGTGCTGATCTCTGAGAACAGTGACAGAGAAATCTTTGGGTTGTGCAGCGAACTGCCATGACAATACAAAGAAGAAGAAAGTGATGAAACTCTCTGCTATTTGGTTTCATTGTCATGCTTGAGTGCAGAAGAATACAGAGGAGGACTTTGTGGAAATGCCTGGAAAGCAGTGTGGCCTGGAAACATCTGTGAAGCAAGAAATCTTTCTGATCAACTTTATCTGTCTGTATCCCAGACGCCTAAAGGGGTCCAACTAGGATTGACTCTTCTGTGTCAGGTGCTCTCTTTCTCACCCCACCCTCACCTTTTTATCTTCCCGTTGCATTCTTGCTTTCCCCTCACCACCTTCATTTATTTCCCATTGCTTCCTCTCACCTACTGCCTTTCACTTCTTATCTTTAATCTTTCTTTCACAATGTTATTTACACTGTACTCCACACCTTTCCTCTCTCCACATCACAACTTGCATTATTTCCTCCATCTATTTCATTTTCTGGCATCAGAAGAATATCATCAAATTCATAATTGTCAGTGAAGTTTTGATCATTCCCTGAGTCCCCATTAACTGCAGTCCTGTTGCTGAGACAAATCAACCTCAATTGACTTAAATTTTCTTCTTTCTGTGGGAATATGCAATGTGCCTGATATCCAGATGTCTAACCTGAATCTTTCCTCCTGAGTTTAAACCTATTACTTTAGCCCCCGCCTATTGCAGACATAGAGAAGAGCTTATTCATTTGCTTTTAGCAGCAGCATCTTTACACATCTGAAGATTATTATTGCATGTCTCCTTGGCACTTTCTAGATTAAATAACCTCAACTGACTTAACTTTTCCCTGTAGGTGATGTTTTGCACTGCTTTCACTGTTCTCTCTGCAATGTTTTTTGCACACCCTTTTCAAAGCATGTCACCAAAAGTGGGCATAGTCCTCCTGCTGAGACACTCACAATGGTGACTGCAGGGGTATTCAGTCTTTTAAGCCCTTCTTTCTCTAACTATATATAGATATAAAAATAGAAAACATCTTTCAGTATAGTGGCTTAGCATTTCTCCTTTTTTTAGCAGTAACGTGACACTGCTCACCCGTGTTCTTTACTAAAGAATCTTTTTTTTCTTTTTTCCCTGCAGAATGATTTCTTGACAGTTCTTGCTCCTCCTCTGTTTATGTAACCTGCATGCTCCTCCATTTCCTGCCAAGGAATATTACTTCTCATTAGTGAATGGTACCCTGTCTTCTTTGTAGAATATTCCTCCAATTCAACAAAATTATCCAGAATCCTAAGCTTGCTCTGTAAGGTTCTTCCTAGTTTGACTTCACCTTCAGATTCCTCAGTCATACTTTCCCTTTTATTGCTTCCACTGTCCCGCTTCCTGTTCCCAAACTTCCTGATCTAGATTATCAATGAAAATTCAAAAAACCACTGTATACGTATCAACCTGTGGTGGAAAGCTGCTTGACATATCTCCCATTTTGATTGTTGCTATGACAGCGTCTCATTTTCCAGACAGGCTTTCCCCTGTACAAAATTAATTTATGTAGTAGTCCATGTTTCTTTCATTTACTTATAGACTGTAATGGGAGGCAATATCTTTCTAAAGTCAAGACATATGAAATCTGATGCTTCCTCCATATAAATAAGACCTGTTACTGTAGCATAAAATAAAAAAAGATTGGGATGTTCACGTTGCATGTGCCACCTCACCTCATGCTCTGCTTGGTGCTTATGTACAGATTGCTAGATTTTTTTCCCACTATTTTTCTGCAAGTGAAGTCTCTTTGTTATGTGTGTGTTAGCTTAGGTGCTTCTGATAGCCTTTGTCCATAGAACCAGTATTTCTAAGAGACATTGTTGGTGTTAATATAGGCTATATCTGCACACAGACCCTCAAAACAGCAGAGAGATGAAGGAAGTGAGTAGCTTTGGCAGTTGACATCTGCTGTGTTTGTGGTTTACTACATAAGGTGCATAATCATACAACCTTGTCATGGCTGCTGCAGTCTGTGTCAGGAGGAGCTGGATGGAGCAGAAGATTGTGCTTTCTCTGGGAGCCACTGAGCAAGGAAATCAGGACACATTCAGGTGAAAGGAGGCAGGGAGCAGGGAGTCAGGCAGCAAGGAGCCTGCTGAACAGCCAAGGACATTGCTGGGAAAAGCAAAAAGCAGACGGACAGGGAGCAGCAAAAGGATGTTTCCCACAGAGCCAAAGGAGATGGCATGGGTCTTGTCACAACCAGAAGATAACAAGTCTCAAGCAATAAGAAGGAACATGCCTTGCAAAGGCATGTTGGTGTAATGAAGGCTTGTAAAAAAGTCCTTTTATTTCTGTTCTCATCCTGAATTTTCTTTGTTTGAAAATGGTTAGTCTTTTACTTCGTGGTACAGCCTGACTTCAGCTTTTAAACACCCTTTTGATGTCCTGACCACAAAGAGAGATCCAATATTACCATCTGAGTGCTCAGGATGACACAAGGTGTCACTGTGTGGTCATGAGACCTCAGCTCCTAATTTTTCATCACCCCATACCAACCTGTTCCCTCTTAAGTATTTTGGACAATGCCATTATTTCCAGTGTACCCTGCCTGATTTTTCATTTCACAACACTACTGATGGTGATGGGTGGCATATGAGTATGAAATACGTGGAGTTTTGTTAAGGAAGCTCTGAAAGGCTCACAACCCTCAGCAAGCTGAAATTTCCTTTGGAAAACACTGATCATGGGAAGATGTGCATCTGTGGTTGAAGGGGATTAAGGCAAGCACTACAGGTGACATAATTTAATTTCCTTTGAGCTTGTCTCAGGCAATCTAAACAACTTCATAAAGAAGTGTTACATTGATTTGTATAGCTGATATTTTATTTATGAATTAGATACCTTCCAAATCCTAAATGATCTCTATCATCAGGCTCCAGCTGTGACACGCATAAGCAGAGCTCACGTGAGGCACAGGAAATATATGCAAAATCAAATTTTTCTCACACAAGGATGACAGACCAATACCAATCCCTTGTCATTAAAATAGAGTCCTGCAGAGTTGGCTTGCTACTCACAGGGAGCAGGAAGGGGGAAGGTGGCAAACAGGATTGCTGGGAGAAGCCATGGTCCCCATCTCATGGAGAGCCTGGTCTTCTGGGATGGCAGCAGTGGCCAGCCTGGCATTTTAGGACTGAGCATAGGCAAATGCAGAAAAAAAGACAGCCTCCTCTTTTTCCCCTCCCACCCAGTGACCATTTTGCTTCCCCACGGCTTTACTCAGAAGGTAGATGATTGCTTAAGTTCCTGCCCCATTGCGACTTTATCTAGTTGTAGCTGATTTTACACTGTATTTATGGAGCCAGTCATACCCCAAAAAGGTGTGTTAGGAAACATGGGTGCCATATACTTGCATATTTTCTGCCCTGCCGATTTTGAGAAGTTAGGAGAAGGGCTAGGAAGATGGCAAACTCCATGTGTAACGTGTTTGACAGCTTGACACATGCATAAAATAAAAAAAAAAAAAATAGAAAAAATAATAAAAGGAGTTTAGTGTCAGAAGGGTTACAAAAATTTCCTTTTCTTTCTCAGGGCTTCTCTGATTTCATGGTCTTCATGAATTCTTTTAGGTTGAGGTTTTTTTACTTTTAAGCCAATTTGAGATCTTTAGTTATGAATGTATACTAAATAAAATTGTAGCCACAAGGATATAAAGTCACTTTAAAGTTGCAACGAGAGTCTGAGGGGTTTTGCTGGGAAAGGCTTTTCTCCAAGACAACTCCCAGGTGTCTGTGAGCAAAGATTTGTATAGCAAGCCAAAATCCCAGCAGCTCAATGCATGATAATAAATACATGACCCCTCAGCAATGAGCACAAAATTAAAACACCAATGCCTTAGCAAAGAACACAGATCTTTCTACTATTATTTGGATGGCTGTTCGAAACTTTCCCTTCAGTGGCAGCTCAGAAAAGCTTCAGTCCTGCAAACTGAAAGGCTTAGAAAACCCTGTGCTGTGCAGAGCCTCCTCAAATACTGTAGCTTCTGGATTTGCAAGGCAATTCTTCAATTATGATCAGGTAGAATTTACTGGCTAAGAAGGCATTTTTAAAAAGGAACTTCCATTTTGAAACCTCTGGAAACTACAGCAAGTAGTCCAACAAACTCAAAGGCAGATTATCTTTTTAAGCATTACATTTAAGAAAACCTTCTCACTGATACCTTTGAATATATTACTTCTTAGGGTCATAGTATCTGAGACCATCTGTCACTATCACTTAGAGATGTGATGGTTACTGCATTATAGAGGCTTTAGAGTTTCAAAAGGGAGGATTTAATTCTTTCAAAAGGAAACTCAGATAATACCACTCCAAGCAGGAAGTCCAGCAAGTTACTAAATTCCCATTACAGGGATTTTCCGTAGGAGAGAATTTTGCACCATGGCCTGCAGCTGCCTCAGATGCACACTTCTGGTCCCTGGCACTCTTTATCAGAAACAGGGCAGCCGAGAGTGAAGATGAGGATCACATTCTGGTTGCAGATTAGCTTGAAACAAGATTTCACTAAGTCATGGACGCTAGAGGGTTTCTCTGGGTTATTGTAGTCAAGATGTGTGTGAGTATTGCAGCATGTAGATTGTTCTACACAGGCTCCCAGGCATTAGCAAGGCTACCAAAAGTAATCTTTTTTGGCAGCATCAGCCTTTGTTGATTGCAAAAACTGTAAATGCCAGGGGCTACTCTAGCCAAACAGTATATTTCATCCTTTGGAGTCCTGAGACTGCAGGCAGGCTTGGTCAGGCCTCAGTGACTTATTTCATCTCAAATAAGGCAAGCAGAGTCAGCACCGGCTGAAGTGGACACTATCTCCTACATCGAATATTCATACAAAAGAACTTCTACCAGAAGAAAAGAATTACTCACTATAAAACAATACTTTCAGCTTTGAAGTATTACTTTAGCTGTAAAATAAATTATTTTAGTTTATGGAGCACTTCAGCTTTGTGATTTTATGATTTTGATGTATGGGAATGATTCTAGAAACTATTAATATCTGGTTTGTTCTTCTAGCATAAATACATCTTTGCCTTCAATCTCCTGCATGTTCCAAGTATTAAATGTCTAAACTAACAATGTGTTGTAAAATAGTATAATTTAAGTATTAATGAAATATCAAATATCTACTTCTATTTTCGTAATAACTGAGCAAGGCTGAAAAAAAGTGCATTTGGATTCTAGAGACAATATAATTTCATAATTACTCTGTAGCTGTATGCTTTCTTCTACTTGTGATACTACACTATTGACAGACTATGCCTGTCATGGGACAGGAGTGAACTGAATTCCCAGATATAAAACCCAGATCATGCAGCAGGAACTCAGAGCTGAGTACCAACACACGCAGAAGGTAAGGGAGACTCTGGTGGAGATGTCACTTTACAAAATGATTGCTGAAGTCTACACCTTCCACTGCTACGATGAACAACAGTTGGCAGGAACAGCTCAGAGAGTTCTACTTACAAGGGAATGTCTGTCACTGTCTGCTTATTTATGCCCTGCTTACCCTCGTGGCAGAAACTGGCGCACTTCAAAAGACCTTGCCTGTATCAGAAATAGACTGAAAGTAAAGCTTGCTTCTTTTCAAAGGCCTGAATTTGTTGTTACATCCTGACATCAATTAATCTAATCATGGCGTGTGGCAATAATACAAACAGTAGATCAGCTCTCAAATTCACTGGGTTGACTTGAACAGTAAAACCAAAATTAATTCTAATCTTATCCTCTCTCTTCTTTCCTAAATATATATATATTGCAGTCTTTAAGTTGAAAGTTTCATTCATTGTAAAAGATTTCCTCTTGTTTATCAGACTGTCTCATGTGAACACTTCTGTCACTGCTGCGGTTTGTACAATTAGCTTTAGCCTAAGTGAGAACTGGAAATCTAATTTGCCTGGCAGTCTCTTGCTTAAGACAGTCAGAGTAACTGGGAATACTGGGAACACTTCCTGAAATTTATCTTCCGCTAGGTCTATAACAAGGACTTTAAACCTTAAGAATTTAGGGTTATCTGTATAAAATTTTGAAATCAAGCTGGGACAACTTCCCTGAAAGAGGGGCTGTGAGTTTCAAATCATTCCCCCAAACCAATTTCAAAGTTGATATCACAGTTCTTTCCACTTTTTATTTTGTGTGCCTAACAGCTGGCAGCTCTCTGCACTGTATCAATTCTCCCTTGCTTCTCTTCTGTACCCCTTTATCATCCTCTGATTTCAGCACTGAAAGATAAGCTTTACTACACTTGTGTGCCTGCAGTTAAGTCTTTAAATAAGAAGCTTGATTTTCAAAGGCACTGGACACTTCCTACTTCCACTGGTGTCAGTGGAGTAGCTCTGGAATTACTTCTCTGGCATTTTGCAAGAAGAGAGGAAGAGTGCAGTGGCATGCACCTCAAATGCCAACCTTACCATGAGTTCAGGTATTGACAGTAAAAATTACCTGGTAAAGATTTCATGATCCTACGTGATGATTAAAAATAAAAATAATAAAAGAAAAACCACATCTAGATCTCAGTTTATTACATAAGTACATTACTTGGGTTGGAATTACATGATACTTCATAACAAAATAAGGAATAAGGCAAAATTAGTCTGGTCCTGAAACTGTGGTGGGAGTATTCAACATAAGCCTAAGTCCCATAAAAGGTTCTGGGAAACAAGAGGTGAATTTCTGCAGGAAAGACCAAGTTTTGAAAGTTAGCTTAAGTCTCAGCTAACCTGAGGCTGATACCTAGGTAAGTCTTGGCTGACACAGAAATTCTTTTCATGGTGCAGAAATTCTTTTCATGGCACAGAAGTCTCAGCAAGGGCTCTATTTCTTCCTGCAGACAAAACTGAGGGTATTCTCTCATTTCCCTGCAAAGACTGCACTCCTGTTGGCCCAAAGCAGCTACCTAGACTGCTTGGGAAAAGCCCCCTGAACCTACATGGGCTCTTCCTCCACATGAGTAAATGTAAATCCCCAGACATGGCCTGCTTAGTGAAATGCCTATCAGTTTCTGGAAAGAGGAGACCAACATCTGGATTAGAGAGCCTTTGTGAGAAAATGCACTAACTACACACATTGACTAAGAAAGATGCTGATTTCCACAAGGCTTCACAAAGGAGAAAGGTTTCTTTCCAGAATGTTCCATAAGCCTTTTTCCCTGAATACTTCAAGATAGTAATGAGATACAAAAACGTCTACTTTCCCCCATAAACACTAGAACCTAATTAACTGTAACTGTAATTCGTACATAGTAATAAGGTGCATACTGAGTACAGCAAAGAAGGGTTACTACAGATTTGGTGGTTAAGCAGCAGTGCACAAGAGACTACAGACATGAGGCTATGTTTTGAAATACTGAAACAAAATTTTGCTTCCTGCATTTGTGAAGCCTCAATTGTAATAATACCAAGAATCTCAATTCATGGAAACCAAAATTCAAATTAACAATGTTCTCCTTTTCCTAGAAACCACTCATGGAAACCATGTCCAGCTCCCTAAATAGAGCTGTCTGTGTAATGGTGCAGACTGAAAGGTCTGGCAGCTGCCATCTGCCCATGTCCTAAAACAATTCAATGTTCAGAAGATAGCCTCATCTTTAAGGACAACATTAGATTATCCAAAGGTTTTAAGAGTGTGTATGAAAGTAAAAATCAAACACATGTAAAATACCACATAGTAAAATCCTTCATGTTTAATTTGCAATGCATCGCAGCCATAATGAATTACTTCCTGTTTGCCCTTTTACATAGTGAGGTCTTTATTACTTTTGCTGCCATAATCACTGGTATTTTTTTAATGAAGTACTAAAAATGGGCGAGAAAATAATCTATTCATAAACTCCATCCATTGTAAAGTAGTGCCAGTCTCTACAATCTAGATGAGGGTTAGCTGGAAAGAGGTAACGTCAGGTCAGTCATTTGGGCTCTGCTGGAAGTATTGGGCTAAACAGCTGTTCACAGGATTATTCACAAACGAGACTGTAAAGGAAGACATTCAAAAGGTAATCTACATACCATTTTAGGAACAAAACTAAATCCCCCAATTTTGAATAATCTGTAGTGCTTGTTAGCTGCCTTTGCTCTGGCAATGCTCCCAAAGTTAATTACCTTTTTTTATTCCAGTTTTTCACACATCATTTCAAATTCAGTGTTAGTAATTTTACCTTTGATGCTCTTTTTAGCTGCTCACCAGCTCCGGCAGCCATCTTCTGAGAATGCTGAGATCTGGCTGCAAATTGCAATGCTACAGGCAGACTGCTCAGAAAGCAAGCATGGTCAAGGAAAGCAGCGTTAGACTAACTTCATGACAGGTATTTTTCATTAGGTTTTTACTTAGGTTAGGCTAAACATTTCACTGTCTTTCCTTGACTGGAGCCAACATTTTTATGATTAGATGCCTTAAGGAACTGTGCTACACTGAAGAAAAAAATGCATGGCCCTTTGATGCACAGGAAAAAGAAAAAACCAAACTGTCATGTTGGCTGAGACTCATTAATAGTTTTACTTTTCAATTTTTTATAACTTTGCTGTTTGTTTTGGGAAAATGGGACACGAGGAAAAAAAAGGATCAATGCAAAGCTAGCAGCACTGTGTTCAATGTCTGCTTTTTAGACTTACAAGTTTGTTGTGACAACAATGAAAAGATAAGAACATCTTGGCCTCTAGCCATATGAACCCCCATGCACAAAAAAATTGTGTATTGAATTTACAGGCCATGTATATATGTACTGAAAGTGTAAGATAGATTGTAAAATAGAATAACGATGTGTTTTGTACAATAACCTCAACTGGACTGCAACATTTCCAGCTAGATTTATGTACACAAGAACCTCCATCAAATCAAAGTGTTATATGATCTTTACTGTCAGCATTCAGAAATTTTTAAACTAGGCTACTCTCTTTGTCATCTGAGGACCTTCCAGTACAGCATGAGCAATTTGACCAACATCAGTCACAACTTTTTCTTCTCATACTCTTAAATCTTGCGCACTGGTGTCAGGAAGCTATCAGAGAGGTAGAATACAGAAGCTTTTTCAGACTTAGCTTCCCCATATAATCCAGAGGGATATGTGCCTAAGGGATCCACATAAGCCAGCTGTCTGGCTCTGCCAGGCAGCTGGCTTACCTAACCAAAATGGAAAAACAAAAGCTGAGATGTCTGCCTTACATTTTGCCATCTTTAGAGCCTGAATGCCTTACCCTAATGAAGAGGAAGGTGACTCGCTCCCTTCAGGATCCTGCATCTTTTCCCAGGGTCAGGAGCCAAAGGCAGTACCTCACAGAAAAAAGAGGGAAGAAATACATTTTATGTGACAGGTTGGCTACTGAAGTGGGAACTTCTCATTCCACCTTTCTCTTGATATATCTCTCATGAAGGAAAATGTTTTGACCATTTAACTCCAGATATCCCAAAAGAAATGCAAGTCTTATCAAAGCAAAGTGTGTTTGTTACATTGAAGATTAAGGCTGTGTAAAAGGATACATTTTACTATAGCAACCTGTTCCCACCTTCTTCTTGGGAAGAAGCTAGAGCATTCACAAATATTTTTTTGGGATGCAATAATTTGGAAGCCACCAGGCTGCAGCATTCTGGTGTAAAACACTGTAGAGCATGCCCTGCTCTTCTCTCACACTAATTCCACTTCACATGAAAATACTAGAGAAAAAATAAACATGTCTCTACCCTACTGATTTGGCTACCTGCTTAGGCAGAAAGAAACTGCAGGTCACTGTCCACATTTCTATGGGGAAGCAGTTGAAGATGAGTCTTTTGAATCCTGGTCGAGTGCTCCAGTGAATACCTCTCCTATTTGTCCAATATTTAAGGTAGTTCTTCCCTCCTGATATCATACCCTGCCTCTAGATGATTTTTAGACAATATTCATAATCCTTTCTCTAATGAGGCTACTCAAATAGTCTTCTGCATGTTAACCTCTCTTGTTCTCATAATTCTAATCGACCTCTACAGTGCTGGTTGTACCTCGAATTAATTTTTCTCCAACATAGGTAAGCCAAACTGAGACATTATCAATACAAACTGCTTTTCCTGCTGGAAGCATTCTGTTGTTTTGTTGGTTTTGTTTGTTTTTTTAATGATGGAGGACCTTGCTTATTCCAAGTTGGACTACACGGCATAATAGAGCATGCTGCATTTATTGAATTGGATGTCTTTTAGCTGGGCCATCTCCAACGTCACCTGTTTTGCAAAAGGTCTCTGGAATGAGTAAAGCTTCAGTGTGGCTGTGATTTGCTTCATTTATCTGCCAAGACCCTATAAAATAAAAATATGAATTATATTACAGGAAGGCCAAGTATTTGCAGCAACTTTTGATGAAACTCATAGCAGAAATATGCCTCTCATTAATAATTTTTTATTTCTGTTAGTTGTAACATTTTCCATAGGCTACATCTGGTATTTTTCAATTCAGTTGAAAATAAAACCCAACCATCGTGCTTCTCACAGATGTTTTCTCTTACATGCTTATATTTTTGTCCTGTCTTTCCCGCCTCTCAGTTGATCCTTATGCTTATTCTTGGCTTTTACTTTAGTTTGCTCATGTCCTTCAGGCACTGCTTCATGTGCTTGACATTAGAGCCCTGCCAAAGTAGAAACATAAATTCCAATTGGATTAGAAATAGGTTTTGGACATAGGATGTACCTCTGCTTCATAAGCCTTCCCACAAAGTAGAGCCTCTCTCTAACATGAGCTGTGTGATTGAAAAATAAATTATTTTACAAATAACCCCAAATGAGAAAGGATTCTTGCCTGCTTCTTGATGTAGGGACTGCTTTCCTCAGTCACCAAGCAGAGTGTTTTGTCAAAGTAGCTGGTTCTTGCCATGTTGAATGGCCAGAGCAAGGAAATTTCCCAGGTTATGGAGTTGCTTTAAAAAAGTTGTATGCAAATACGCTGGAAATGAAAAACAGGCTTCTAAAAGTAATGCTTATATAAGCAACAAATAACTACCAGAGGACCCTAAAATGGATTTTGGCAATAAGAAAAATGTATGCACACATAAAGATCAGTTAAAAGAAATGTATCTGTGTTTGTCATTTCAGAACATTAAGAAAGACACTGATTCCAGAGGTGTATCAAGCATCTCCTTAATGTGAACATTACACTTCAACACAAAACTAACCCAATGGGAGGAACGGATTACTTTTTTCATTTGTCAACAGTTTAAGCATTTGGAATAGTAGTAGCAATAGTAATGGTAGTATTTCTGTGTCTTATAGTTAGCGATGTGCAGGACTTGTTAGAGTGCTATTGCAACTATACGTATTAACTGTAAGGAAAAAAAACTAAAGACCACTTGGAATTGTATTTTAATTTCTCTACATCCTTTGCAAGATAGGAAATTATCTAGACAGAGTAAGGAGTTTTGTTCTTAAGGAAATTAACTTCTGAGCTCCCCTCTGCACTGTTAAATATAGGGCACAATTTCAATCACTAAAGCAATTCACCGCCCTTTCTTCCAGGCACTCACACTTGCCCCTGAGCCTTTTTCTGCCCATGCTGGGTGCTGAAATTGAAAGATCTTTGCATGCTGTTAAAAAAAAAAAATAAAAAGAAGAGGAATTTTCTGCTGTGAGAAGTAATGAACATCACTTTAATGCATATTAGGGGTTAGCTTCCACCTTTAAAATCAGAGTCCTTTAAAATCCCAGGGATAAAAAGGGTGCGCAGTTAAGTGAGGCCTCTGGGAAATACTTTAACTGCCTATAAATAAAAACTTTGTGGCCCTTTTAGTAGTCTTCAATGTCTTGTAAGCAGTCTATCTCTGTGAAAGCTATATGTGAGGTAATGGGGAAAAATGATCATTCTGCAAATAAATTTCCCTCTATACTAACTCTTATTTTGTTTCTCCTTAGTCAAACATAAACCTTCACTTGAAGTTGTCAGATGTGATTATTGATCTGGGTCTGACAGCATAACTCTAACCAAACAGTTCAGGAATAACTAAAAATTTGAGTCTTTCCTTTTTCCTCGCTTTTAATTTAATTTCGATTTTAAAGAAGAGTAGCAAAGGATGGAGAAAAATGTAGTGAACTACTGGGGTTAAAGTATATTACCAAAACAGTCATGTTTTTATGGCTCAAAAGGCTGGGTGGCTATAGAAGTCTCCACACCTGGAGGGTCTGACTGAGTGCTGACTGAATAAAGACAAAGAGACAAAAGACACTAAACGGGGCAAGTATTGGAGCACGGTCAATGTTTAACAAAGTCTGGCAGAAGCATTTTTCACCATGACTTGCCCTGAACATTGGAGAACAACAGCGTCCCTTCCGTATCTTCTCTACTTTTGTCAATTCTTGCACAGTCAAAATTGTGTGTTCTGGAAGTTTTATTCATGAAGTTTTGTACCTTGGTTTAGTGGCAGGCTGTAGTCTTTTTGACATAAGGCACTCTGTAGTAGGCACTCAGTAGTAGGGGAAATATTTCTGCAAGTTTGGTATCATGAGGACTCATCTGTTTTGAAAGCACTGTGAATGCCCTGGAGGCTTATTTACTAACTGATACTTTTACTGCAACTATTGCAAACTCCAAATTTTTTACTCTACTGATTTCTGAGGGAATTTGCTTGTGTAAGATATACGATGAAGCTTGAGTAAAAATATAATATGAATCCCACATTTCTAACCTGGAGCAGAGCTGGCTCAAGTCTTTGCAGAAGTAGAATTATAGAATCATAGAATCATAGAATTTTTTAGCTTAGAAAAGGCCTTTAAGATCAGAGCCCAACCATTAACCCAGCAATTCCAAGTACACCACTAAGTCATGCCACTAAGTGCCACCCACCTCTACACATCTTTAAATTTCCTTCATGAATGGTGACTCCACCACACTGGTCCAGTTGGCCCTTAACTCAGAGAAGCTTCCAGCATTTGCACCATCAGTCAAAAGTACATTTGCAAGGTGAGCTTCATATATACGAGAAATTGCTTCCATGTGTTTGTTATGAACTTGCCACCAGCTTACTTTGTCTGATGTCCCCCTTGGTGGTAAACAGGGACCACTAGCCTAATGGTGGTTCCTTCTTTGCCTGCCACCAGCTGACCTCTATTCGCTAATCTCCAGAGCTTTCGGTTTATACCACATCCCTCCCATAGGACCATGCTACTTTCTTACACATGCCACAGACCTCTTAGCTTCTCTTCTCATTTTCCCTTAGAGGATGCAGGAAGGTTTGCTCTGCAGATACTTATGCCTCCTGCAGCTGATCTATTATTAAGAAGCTCCCTTGCGTAAATGACTGGCACATCTGGGATCCCTGTTGCTTTTTTTAGCTGGAAGCTCAAAGCTTGAGATGTCATGGAAAATGACTTCCCAAGAAAAACAGCATTTGTAGATTAACATAGTAAAGTGGGAATAATTTCTGCTTTCATGGAACCTGTCTGGATGGCAGAAGCCTTGGAGTTTCTGGATGAACAAAATGGCAAACATAGGAAATAATAAAATCTGTTAAAAAAAATTGCCATTTTCCAAGATGAAGTGCTCAATTTATTCAGTCAATTTGACATTTTTGAGGACTTTTAAACACAGAAAAAGCAAAAATCATATAATGCATGTCTCACCAAAGCTGGACTCTAAAAACCAGCTTCTGCAAAGGAAAAGCAGGGACTTAAATTCAGATTGCCTGTGCCAGTGCACTGACTGTAGACTCACTGAACAGTGAGTGGAAGTGGAGTAGAATGGTAGCCACAGCTGCCCTCAGAGATCCTGAGTAGATAACCAGCCATTAAATGTACTAAGGCAGTGCATGTTGAGAGCATCCCTCTGACAAAATAGACGGGCAAGTACTTGTCTATTAGTGGCCAACTGGGCTTATGCATGAATAGGTTTTGAGAGCCTCTGACAAGACTGAGACATTTCTAAGTTTGCTCACAAGTAAATGTGCAACTGCAATATGAATATTAATTTTTCTAAAAAAGGTAACTTTTAGGGAGTTAGGCATGAGCAAAGCACAGGGTTTTGAGCATGCAATGCTGGTCTTAGATGTCTAAATCCTGTCCAAGTAGTTATGTGGGCGGGGTTGTAAATGTCTTTTTACAGCTTTCTAGGGTGGTATGAGAAAGGATAAATAATACTTCTGTGTAATAATAAGGAATAATTATGTATCTCTTCCAGAAGTTAAGAAAGAAGAGTCACTTTTTAAAGATACAAAGATTTCAGGAAATGCATTGTGCCAATTAGATTTGGTAGTACCATTAGGAGATAAAATTGTATTATTCAATTATCAGTCACATTTATAGCCATTAGTTCTCCTGGAAACCTGTCAAAGCTTTAGTGTACAGCTGTCAAGGCAAAAAACGCAGAAAATGAATACTTTAAAAACAATCTGCAATTGACCTTTAAGTGTTATTTTCATCAATGAAGCTAATAATGTGGAAGATGGTTACTCAGAATAAGTACCATGTGCCTCACTAAAATTATATAGCATTATGCTTGCATTTTACTAGTATACCTACATATATATATATTTACTAGATGTGTATACATATGTACGTATATTATATCTGTATATTACAGTAGATGTTTCTTTTACCTGCTCTAGGTTTCCAAAAATACATTTTGGACAAAAATTAGGACGTAAATGTTAGAGGGGCATTCATGTCTCTTGCTTCAGGTCTAATAATGATCTGCGTAAGAATGAAATTTAAGTTTCTCCCCCAGATGTTTAGTAGTACACGATCAGATTGCTGAACTATAAGTTTTGTTTTGTTTGCTTGTTGATGCACCAAGTACTGGCCATTGCCAGAGACAGGATTTCAGACTTTAACTGAAATACATTTCATATGACTTGCAACTGCTTGGTTCCTATGCAGCAAAACAAGAAAGACTGAATAAATAATTTCACCTGAGGTTTACTATGTTCAAATAAATGAGAGTTTCATGCATGGAGGAAAGATTGGGTCCCAAGTGCATTACCCAGGATGTACACAGGACATAAACAACATAAATACGTTTTTATACAAGCTAAATGTAATGCTCAATCTTTTTTCTACTTCAGCAAGCAAATGAGGGGCTAGGTATTTGGCAGGTATTGACTGTTAACGAAATTATTTGTACAGGACTTTAGAGACTAGTATAACATTACAGTGTGAAACATTCAACAAGAGTTCTACTTAACAATTCTAGAGTTTCAGTATTGTAAGGAAATCTGTACTGTCCTTGAGCACTAAGAAAGGTTTGTTGCTTAGTACTTTCCGATAATAATCTAAATGGCCTGGTAAAGCCTTTATTCCAGCTTGGGTTCAAAATGAAGCCATGTCTTGCTAGTCAAAGAAAAAGAAAAAAACAAAAAACCTTATAACAGTCTCCCTCAAATACAGAACAGTGACTGCAATTTGTGTAGCATCATAATTTGCTATAGATTGTTCACAGGGAATATCAATCTAACAGAGTGGCAGTCATCTAACCTCTGTGTGTGTGTGTCTTAGGTATATTTAAATACATGCTACAAGGGGAACACAGTGTGGGAACACTGTAATGAACATAGGTTCTTCAACTGTACTGATAAATGCGACAGAGTATTTTACAATTCATGTTTTGAAAACATCCAGTAAAACGTAATAAAAGTAAGGATAATAAAAGCGTAGGCACATGATGTTACCAATTTAATGGCATTCATTCCTTTTATTAGTAGCAATCCCACAGATGCCTGAGGAAGCACATTTGCCTGTGTTAAAACAAATCCATTCTAGAAACTGTTCTGACATCCATCATTAAAGCATTTTATGTGAGTAGTCTTTCTTACTGTATTATTAAACCATTCATTAACATGATAGATAAAAACTCCATTCCACTGAGAATCTGCCATGGCATTACAGAAATGTACCCTGCTTGGCAATGATGAAATATGTGATGACAAGAAAACATAACACAATGTAACTTACCATTAGGCTTTTCAAATTGTAGAACATTTCTATTGTATTGCTCAGAATATATACCAAAGTCAATTTTCTCTTACAATAAATAAATAAATAAATTACATTTGTACCAGAATTAAATCTTGGCAGTGCAGTCTATGAAATGATTGCTGAAACATGACAGAAAACAAAGATGGAAAACTCTTAGCGTAGCACCTCCTGTGCTGATTCCATGTGATTTTAAGTTCCTGATAAAGTTCTTACATATGCCTGGACAGCCTGAACTGCATCTCTGTGATTGAGCAAATAGCAAATGACTGTACTTAAAAAACCTGTGCAAACTGCACAGGTTTCAGTGAGCAATATATTTAGGCATGAAGGAGGACATCATCAGCTTCTTTCTTCAGTATGCTACAGGGAAAACTATATATTCAAAAATAGGCTTTATAGGTAATTTCTCATACTATTACTGCAGTGTTTAAGCACCTCACAGCCTTCATTACCTCTTGTAGCATCCCTGTGAAATAGGAAAACACACCTTGGAAACTGAAATAAACCAGAATCAGATAATCACTGAGTGTGGAAGGACCTCTGAAGATTGTCTAGTCCAAATCCTGCTCGAAACAGAGTCACCTTGACCAGGTTGCTCAGGATCATGTCCGGTCAGCTTTTGATATCTCCATTTTGACACTCCACAAACTCTCTGAAATATGAGCCCAGACTCATGGTAAAAAAGTGTTTTTCTCAGGTTTAGGTGGAATTTCCTGCATGTCACTTTGTGCCCGCTACCTCTTGATCTGTTACTGGCCATGACTGAAAAAAGTTTGGCTACATAGAATCATAGAATAGTTAGACTTGGATAGGACCTTAAGATCATCTAGTTCCAACCCCCCTCCCATGGGCAGGGACACCTCCCACTAAACCATGACACCCAAGGCTCTGTCCAACCCGGCCTTGCATACCGCCAGGGATGGAGCATTCACAACTTCCCTGGGCAACCCATTCCTGTGTCTCATCACCCTTACATTAAAGAATTTCTTCCTCATAACCAATCTAAACTTCCCCTGTGTAAGCCTGAACCATCCTCCTTTCAGGTATTTATATACATTGACGAGATTCTCCCCTGAGCTTTCTCTTCTTCAGGCTGAAAGAGCAGTACCAGTTCTCCCACTTTCTCCCCCTACAAAAGGTGCTCCAGTCCCTTAACCATCTTTGTGGCATAAAGTAAGCTTAAAACACTATGAATTAAAAATCTGAATTTGTATTAAATTGGTGGGGAGTTATCTCCATTATACCAAAATTGCCTCTGAACTGTAAAAGCCATGTCACCCAGTTTAATGGGGGAAAAGTAGCAACTGCTACAGTTCTTGTAGTAGAACTGTTAATCTTTAATCTCATAGAAAAAAAGACAATGGAATCTTTTTATCTTTTTTTCTTTTTTTTTTTTTTTTTTCATCCAGAGGGAGTTTTTTGTTGGTTTTGTTGTTTGTTTTTTCGGTGGTGGTGGTGGTGGTGGCTTTTTTTATGCAGTAAAGGACTGAAAATTTCACAAAATCGCTTCTGAGTATAAAGAAGATTTGTTCACATTTGGAAAATAAAAAATAAAAAGCAATAAAACTGAACTCATTGTCAGATAGCTTTGATTTCTGATGGACCTAATCCATTGAGACCTAACCAGCAGTTACCTAACCACAGTTGCCTAATCCACCCTGCTGAGGCCTGAACTAGACTTTGTGCTGTATTAAAGTATAATTTAGAAATCTAGCAGAAAGCTGCCGAGTCTTTCACGGAAGCAGAATGGAAACTGCATCAGCTGATGATCAACCAACCAACTGCTAAACAATTTTACAGTCCAGATATCACTACTGGCGCAACAGTAGTTTCAAAACTTCCCTTCTCAAAGAAAGACAGTCACACAGACAAATAAATCCCATCTGCAGAAACTCAGCCCAAAGCTGCTACACAGAAACTTTCTCTTTTAAATTAGAAAGCCAATGTGAAGCTAGCCCTTCCACGTCAGGAGTGGTGGGAAATTGGAACATTTAAAAGTTAACCTCAGAAATTATGGCTGTTGATGCTCAGTTTACAGGACAAGTTTCCAGGAACGTAAGCCAGTCTGTAACTGTAATCTTCCCACTGCTACCAGTGTACTGGAATCCTCGCTCTCTGCTGCTTGGGTTATACCCTGGGGCTGCGTTACATGGGCATAGAGATTGAGAGGGGTGTGTGGGACACACATCGGGGAGACTGGCTTCTTGAAGCATGATTTGGGCTCAAAGACACTCTTCCCTGCTCCCCTGCTGTCTGGAAATCAGCCAGTAAGGTCCCTTTCAACTCCGTCTTGTACATGGAGGCCAGAAATGAGACCTGAGGACATGAAGAACAGACATACCTCTCACTACAGCATCAGTATTCTGTCCACCTAAATGCTGTAACAACTCTTTCTCATTCCTGAATCCCATCATCACCTAGATCTCCACTGGGATCCCCTGAGGGCAAATGTCATGGCAAAACTGGTGTGAATACAACTGAACACTTCCTTCTCAAAACAGTGTATCCTGACCCATAACACCAGCTAAGAACAGTTCCTGACCCTTGCTTGCTCTGAACTGTGTCCCAGCAGCATCTCAGGGAATACCAGCCAGCATGGGCTGAGGCTGAGGGAGGGAACACACTAGCCATTAAGCAGTCTGGATAGCCACCAGGCAGTGTCCTGTGAACTTACGCCCTTCCCTTGTTTTGTTTCCTAGCAGACGTATGTCCCATTTCCTGTGGATTCTTACAGGCTCACTGCGTGAGGAGCTCTGGGTCGTGGCACTGCAAGGCTTCTGGCAGGGCTGAGTCATGGCACCGTTTCTCTGTGAAGCTCCATAACTGCTGAGGTGCTTAAATTAGAGGGAACTAAGCAGAGCTGCCTTTCATCAGGAGAGGGGAGGAAAGGGCTCAGAACATGCCCAGAGCCTTACTTCAAGTCTGTTGTTTCAGCATTAGTAGTAGCTTTTGCTCCTGCGAGGAGAGCACTTTCAAAAATGAAGTAAAACATACATCACTTTGGAATGAACATGTAGCTCTCAAAATCGGAGATCCCATTTCCCTGCAACACAGTCTACATACTCTAGTTCAAACACTAAAGTTATTAACTCTTTTGCTACTTCACAAAGTTGACAACAACCCCAAGTAAAGGCCTTTATGTTTCTAAACTAAAATGTCATCATGTATGATTCAGCAAAAGACCAAGTTCTTCTATAGTGTGCCCTTCAAAGGGTACGTTGTTTGGAAGCAATAATATATTACATGAACAGCACCAAAGCCTGGAGGAAAGGGGCTCCATAAAGCTTAGAAGATTTAAAGGCATCCCAAAAGCAACACACTAGGGGACATCTAAAATATTTTCTCTGGTCTATAGAGGGAAAACCAAATAATTGGGATTTCTGCCAGCACTGAACAGCATTCAGATGTCAGACAGATTGTTACCCAGCATACAATAAGATGAACTAAGCCCAGCCTTTGAAGGGGTGAACACATTACCCTGCAATGAACCATCAGACTCAGGAGGCTGAAGGGATTCATTTGATAGTGGTGTCATGTAGCTTATAGTGGAAAGCAGAGAAGGCCTGACCCATCTGGAACCTCAGGGCTCCTTGGAGGCTAACACACTATAATTTGGGGATTTGATCGAGTAATGTGAGAGATTCAGATGAAAGGAGGGAGGGCAAGGATAACTGCATATATAATTTTTTGATATCCTCATCAACAGTCATATCAGAGGAACCATGTTTAGGTACATACTACTGCTTCAGTGACCATCCAAACAGCTACATAGGTATCTGGAATTGGAAAACTTCCACACAACACTATGGTCAATTTTCAATACTGCAGTCAATTGTAGTTGACAGAGCTGCGATAGTCTACAGCACTGAAGGATATTATTGCAGTCAAACTGCATTACTGTTCTCATGCTCAAACTACTCAAAGTCCTTGTTTAGCCCTCATTATTCTTTTATTTGGATCCTGTGAAATCATTATGTTATTCATCCTCACGACACTCAGTAGAGGTGCTTGTGATTACCCTCACTGCTGATAAGCCAAGGCACAGGAAAGCTAGAAATCAATTTAACCGCCTAATTCTTAAAAGCTCCTTTCTACTCCAATGAGCATTTTTGTTTCCAGCAGTCAAGTTATATTCTGAAAGTTTTGCTCTTGTACATGGACTAATCCTTTTTTTGGCTGTGCTCGTACATCTTACTAGATCAGGATTTAGAGGCATGTTCAAGCACCCTCTGGCTGCTTTATTCTGCTCTCACTGCCTCACTGTAAGCACACTCCCCAGCACAGGTTTGACCACCCCCACTCACAATCTCTCAGAGAGCAAAGTCCAACACCAAAAACATTAGGCAGCACAAACAAGACTGTACCACATCTATTTGGCTTTCACTGTCCTTCAGTGAAATTGCAGGTGACTGCCATCTCAAACATTTTATGCGCTGTCATGCCACGCCATAATACATGTAGCAAGTAACTTCTATTTCAGCAATGACAAGCTGTGTTACAGCACTCTCTTTCTTTTGGATTCTATGAGCAAAAACACATAAAATACTGCGAGATTGTAGTACTGTGTTAAAAAATTCAGCTGATCAATGCCATCATGGTTTTGCCTGAGATAGAGTTAATTTTCTTCCTAGTAGCTGGTACAGTGCTGTGTTTTGGTATATAAACTGTGGGGAGCTACCCAGAAGGCCCAGATTGCTGCTTGGATTGGGCTGGGTATTCATCCACAGGTGGTGAGCAATTGTGCATCACTTGTGTTTTATTGAGTTTTATTCCTCCCTCTTTCCTATTATTAATACTAATATAATAACAATATTATCCTCCTTTATTTCAATTATTAAACTGTTCTTATCTCAACATGTAGCTTTTACCTTTTTCTGATTTTCCTCCACATCCCAAGAGGCAGGGGGAGAAGTGACTGAGCAGCTGCATGGTACTTAATGACCACTTAGTGATCAGCTGGGCTTAAACCACAACAAACTCTGAGATAAGGAAGTCTTGAAGATCTGTAGATGTTAGTTATTGAGGGGTTATCAAGCACAACATTGAAATATTGTGCCCAGGCATTATTTCAGTCACACAGTGAATCCTGCTGCTCTGGATCTTCCTTCCAGCAACATCCCCTAGAGAGTAAACTTAACTCATGAAAAGATTACATGATTACTCATTGAAACATTCAGAGCCTTGAATGGTAGTTTGGTTTAATCTGAGCATATATGCAGCATGTAGTGAAAGAAACATCACAGAATCAGCCATTAAATACTGTGAAGAATATGCTCACTGCAGCTCTGGCTGTCCTGCTAGTGAGGCAGAAAGGACAAGCCAACCAGCAGAGACAACAGGGAGCAGAGCCAGGCCTCCTAGCTCAGTCAGGCAGTTACTATTGATCATTTGCGGAGGGGCTTTAAGCCAGAGAACAAACCCATGGGTGCTATCATTCAAGCCTGGTCACCAGCACAGAAGCTTCAGCATTTCCTTAGGGAAAAGAGCAGTACCTCCCAGCAGCTAGTAATTTTGGGCTACACATTGATGGAGCACTGAAAAGGCAATAATTAATCTAGACACAAGGCTGTTAAATTGGGCATGCCCAACCAATGCACCACTACATTGTTCTAGGGGAAAAAAAAGACACTGTAAACTATATAGTCAACAAAATACAGTAAAGTGAAACGAGGTTCCTATAAATGTGAAATTTTGATGGCAAGGACTATAGACAAATGATAAAGCACTAGGTAAGATTATAGTGTTAACAGTGATGGCTTGTGCAACACTTCTGTAACATGTTTTTCTTGTACTCTGCTCTGCCAAGCAACCACCTCCTCCTAGCCAGCCTGCTGGGAAGCACAGCTCTTGCTCAGCCAGCTCATCCATGGTTTTAGTGACAATGTAAGAAACATAGCCTGTTTTAGGCATCTCTGCTAAGTCTGTTGCAGGCTCAGATGGGAGTACACACAAGGTTAGGAGTCCATAGGGCACATGTCAGTGAATACTAATTAGAGCTTTCCCTTTGCAGCCACAGTCTACACATCTGGGCAGTGATTTTGTTGTATCAGCTGAAGCGCCCTGCTTTCAGACATAGCTGGCAGATGCTTAGATATTGCATGTCAGGTAATTGCTTTTGCCTGCTACCAAAATCATTGTGCGTATTTGATGTGCTTGCGAATCTTCCCTGATTTAGAACAGAACAATTGCATTTAAATTGATTTAAATATTTAATGTCTGTCTTCACAAAGTGAATAGCAATGCTCTTGAACTTTCTAAGTTATGTACCTGCAGGACTGCTTTTTCAGTCTCCCCTGTTGCTGTCAGCTAAACATAAGGAACACAAATTATTGGTAGCAAGTATGTGAGCTTTTCCTTCTGACTTGTGAAGCTGCAGACATGATTTTTCAGTGTATACTGCTCTACCTGACCTCCTCTTTCTTTTAAATGATATTGAAACTATTATCACTGGCTCTCTCCCCCTCCCTATTGTTCTTTTCTTCACAAGCTCTTTTCCCACTGACAATTCAATTTTCTGAGTTTCTGTGGTATAATGTTAATTTCCCTGTGGTTTTCTAGAATTGTCTTTAAAGGCTATAAGGTCCTTCCTTACAGGTTTTCTGTGCTGTAATACAGAGAGTTCCCCAGGCTTATCTAATTAATGTGGTTTGTATAAGTTTGTAGCAATTTAGCCAAAATGAATGAAAATTTGTGTTAAATTACCAGAGCTCAGAAGCCAGCACTTCTGACTTTTTATTTAGGTAACTGACAGAGCCTAAAGAAGTACTACAAATGGCTCAATGTTGCTCACCATGGAGCAGGATTTTAATCTTCAGACTTAAATCTCTCCACAAAGTATCTTTTCCATTTCTGCCTGCTTTTATCCAGCAGCCTCAAAGCCTTTTGCAAAAATAAAAAAACAAAACCGAAAAAAAAAACCCAAAACCCCCCAAAATAACAACCAAACAAAAAAACCCCAAAATCCAACCAAAAAAAAAAAAAAAAAAAGTCAACCCAAAAAATAACCCAGAGACTATTTTTTTTTGTCAGGGTGTTTCTAAGAGGCGCATAAACATCAGAGTGCATGCAGTAAAGCTGATTTACCTGGAGTGCAGATGGAAAGGGAAGTAGCTCTGTAACAGACTCACACGAAATATCGCAGTCATCCTGCTCAGAGTAAAGCACTGAAACGTGCATCTTATGCTTTCCCTAATGAAGGGTAACATGTGTCCTTCTTCAGGGGAGAATGACATGCCAGGCATCTGGCCCAAAGACTGCCCAGTGTCTCTGACTGGTAAATCTGTCTGAACTGTGGGAAATGATGGACGCTAACTGGCAAGGAAGATTTCCTGCCTGGCACATCTTAGCTATCTCCTATTATTTTGAGAACTATGTAGGACCCCGCTGTGTTGTTTATGCAGCTGGAGACAGAAGTTTTCATGCTTTATGCTTTCCCTCTGACCAAGATTTGCTGGGAGCAAACACAACTTTCCAGGAACCACGTAACGTCAGAGTAGTAAGCAGTAACAGCTGCGAGTCCCAGTTGCTACTAGGTGTACTATAAGTATATAAAAAACAGATACAAAAGGCTGGTCTGGGCTTTTCTTCTTCTCCTTTCGGATCTGGAATGCATTCAGACCTCTGAGGAATTGCTGACTTTGATATCAGCTGTTTCCCCAGAAGTTCCTATTTAGAAAAAGCTTGTAAAATCTGTACTGCGCCTTCGAAGGCATCCCAGTGAGAACCTGCAATACCACAGCAGTGAAGAAAATGCAAAATACTCATTTGACCATGGAAGATCTGCTACCAGCTCTAACAGATTTTCACAAAACTAAGTTCTGTTTCAAGAAAGTGTTACGTTACTTCAGTCAGTGGCACAGCAAGAAAACCTATCTCACCGGCTAAGATCTGCCTCCCCCTTTTCTCCACCAACCACCATCCAGCATTCCTTCTTATTAAAAAAAAAAAATTGTAAAGATTAATTAAAAGAGCTGCTAAAGCAGAAAAGAGTATTTTAGACATATGATCTTCTGAGTTCTCTCCAACAACATCATCTTAGGTAATGGCTTATCATCTAACATTTGCTTTATTTTCTCTGTAACAGTAGGATACTTCCAAACTTGTGCATCCCATCTGTATCCATTTTCACAATGACTGAACAAATGCAATTAGTCTGCAGTCAGCCATGTAATGGTCTGCTACTACCACTAGGTATTTTTAGTCCATGGATTCTCTTCTCAGCTATGCCTTCATTCTTTTCCTAGCTTACTTTATTATCAGAGTTGCTTTTTTCCCCTCCCTGCCATCCTGTGTCATTGAAAGAATCCTGTATGCTTTACTTTTTCATACTCCTTTCATGGTCACTTCATTACAACTTTCAGACGGTTGAAAAGGGAAATTATTGCAGTAAAACTATTGCAAATTTTGCCTTTTATTTCTTCTCAAATTCTGTAGTTGGCATTATTTCCTAGACCTGTACGGTCTGACTTCTACCCAGACTGCCTACCACGATTTTTATCATTTCTATAAAGCTACATGAACTGCTGGAGAAGATAAAATCCTCATGTCAACCTATTGAGATAGGAGCTCTCTTTCCTCCTCCCACAACAGATTTTCAATGATACACACACCTTGCAGCAGAATGTGACACTGTTTTTGCAGTTCTCTTACATGCTGAATGGAGCAGGGATGAACATGACTTTGCATGTACTCTCCTTTGCCTATGGCATGCAAACCCAGCAGACTTTACGATTTTGCTTCAATACATTAACAACAAAGACATATCACTGAATCTTTCAGAGTGTTAAACATGAGAAGCTTTATATTCTCCAAATTTGTTAACTGGTTTCTTCACCAAGCTACATGTGATGCTTCTGTCTGTATCAATGAACTTGGCTTTTCTTAATACCACTTCTTGAACAGGCCTTTCTATCTTTCAGTGTCTTTGATTCTTGATTTTTCAGTCCAATTTAAAGCTGTGTACACAGAATTTATTCGTCTGTTTGTTTGTTTGGGTGAATGGGCTGCCTATAAAGCAGCCAACTTTTCTTTATTCTAGCTTCTTCTTCAAAGTACTTCTCTGAAAAATGGTGAATCCTCAGATGCACCTCCTCAGCAGTGAAATACTTTTACCAGCTTTGTCTCTCATGCGTACAGTTCACATGGTGTAGGCCTTCTCTACAACAGAAAGATGCACTGATTTAATTTTAACCAGGTTTTAAATTAATCTAGTCTAACTAATGTAAATTCTTGTGCAGACCTTCTTGCTTGGCATAGCACACACAAGTTTTTCATTGTCCTGAGTTAAAAATAGAAAAAAAAAATGGTTTAAGCTCAAATAGGAATGTCAGTGGATTTATTTAAAGCTGCACACCTAACCAGACTGGCAAAACTTTCTCATGGAGAAAAGGCTTTAAACTATAGACAGTAAGGCAAAAAAAAAAAAAAAAAATAGTATATATGTTCCCCTACAGTATTTTTCCTCTATACTGTTAGTTCCCCATCATTCCAAAACTTCCTTCTCTGATTGCAAGCAGTTTTTTAGTTGTTTCTCAAAACAAAAACTTGCATAAATTTCACTGCTGCTTCTGGGGACCTCAATGATTTCAAAAAGTGTTCTTCTGCTTACACTTCCTATTCACCAGTTCCTGTTTCCCTTTTTGCCCTGCATTTTCCATGTTGTCTCTGTGGATTGTCCTGGCTCTAGAACAATTTTGAACATTCAGACTACAGCATCTCCCTTCTAAAATATAACCAAGCTTCTAGGACTATCTTCTGAATATATGTATATATATATAAAAAAATTTTCCCTGACAAATGCTTACCTTTTAATAGAGAAAGAACCGTTAAAAAGAAAATTAAATGGATTTCTACCTCTAGATTTGCCTAAGTTACATTCAGAGGCAGGATATACTGGAGAAGCTACAGAAATACAAGCCTGAATCATTCGTTACCTGAGAGAATAGCCAAGCTTAGCAGCAGTGATTTCATCTCAAAGTCCAAAATCTTCAGCTGGAAATACTTTCCTGGCTTCCTTTTGAACAGGCTCAAAAATCTTTTCTGCCTTCACCTCACTTCTGCTTCCAGCAAAACAAAGTATTCTGGTTTCTCAGCCTAGGGATTTTTCACTAGGGATTTCAGTTTGCGCCTTCAGCTCAGGTTCATGTATATGAACTACTTAAGCAGACCTGATAGGATATTACTATTGTCTTTTTCCCCCCTTATGCATAGGCATATTTGATATTACTTTTTCTTCCCTTTGATATCACATTAGGGAGGCTACATTAATTATTCATTCCTCCAGGCAACAAATGCTGTGTGTTCAATAGCTGATTGGCCGACTTCTTCAAGCTCAACAGAGATGTTAGTTTCAGCTACTCCAGGGAGGACAGAGGAGAAAAGATACTTCAGCAAGAGTTCAAATATTTATAACAGATCATTTTCCTACTGCTTCTCACAGTGCTACATGCCTTTCACTTAATGTAACTTGACATTTAAAAAATCCTTTCATTCAGTGCAGGAAACACTTTGACACCCAAACTGGCAGAATTCTCAGGTATAAGCAATCTTCTCCACTGTTCCTGTTTCCCTGCCTAACACTGGTCAACAGCAAATACTTTTTTCCCTTAAACCCTTACCTGAGAAGCTTCAGAAAGGAAAAAGAATATTCCAGTAAACTGGTTCTAAGATTAGCTGTACCCATGGGATTAAGTCATTAGCTATTTACCATGAAATCATTCTTAATTCAAGTCAACCTAAAGTAAAAGGGAAGAGAAGTATTTGCCTACAGTATTTATAATTGTTGGCTGCAAAATTTTCTAAATTCAAAGGCCAAAAGGAAATGGAAAATGCCTGCAGAGGTTTGGGCATTGTTTATGCTGGCTCTAAACTTTCCTCTCACCCATTATGAGGCAACTGAGAGACTGTTAGAAATTCGCATCTTCTTGACTTAGGATCCAGCTCTGGAATAATTACATTCTCATAGAAGGGGATCTTGGCTCAGGGAAGAACATTATCTTTCCTAATATGTTCCTTTAAATACATTTTAAGGATGTGCTCAAAATCAAATTTCTCTTCCCACAAAATTTTGAACCTTGACTTCTTCAGTGAGACTTCTTCAGTGAAAGGTGATCCTTCACTTTGGATATGATTCTATTAATTGCCTTTGCCTCTTTAAAAATGCTGCTTTCTTTTTGGCAAACCAGCCATAGTCATCTCCTTGGCTTGAGTATTAGCAAACTATTAATCACTTTATCACCAACGAATACACATCTCTTCCACGTAAACAAAGCTGAAAATACTTCTGAAAATACGTGTGTATTATCTCTTTAATCAGGAGATTCTATTTCATGCAAGGCTTCACCCATGTTTTAGACAAACATAACAACGGACTATGCCACATCAGTCTGTTGGTTATAATCACTGGAGCAGACGCGACTGAGCTCTACCCCACAGGGTAAGTCAGACATGGGATGACTGAAGAGTATCCCAAGCTGACAGCTACATTTGCAGCACAGGATTTGATTCACTTTGGTACGTGATGTAGCTATGTGAGGTCAGTGGCACCTGCAAGTTCTCACGCAGCACTTCTCAGGCATTGCAGCACCCCAAAGCCACTGCAGGAATAGGCAAGTTCTCCAGGCACAGGCTACTTTTGCTGGAGTCTCAGCATTTGCAGAGAAGATGCCCAGGGCAAAGCCCCTTGTAGCTGAGGAGGCAGCAGAGACACCCAGGTAGGACAAGGAGAGTGTGTGCCAGGCCACAAATCCCACCCCAACAGGTGGAGTGGAAGCACCTGAGGACTGTGAGAGATTTTTTTGTTTGGGATTTTTGATTTTGTTCCCTACAGACCTTTGAGTCATGAGATACGAGAAGTGCCCTTGAGACTAAAAACCCGTTAAACTGTTTTCATATATTTGAGTTTGGTGCAGCAGAACTTTATTTCAGGATTGTCTTCAAAGGCCAAACTAATTACGTGAACAGAAGGTGGGCAAAACAAGTGTTTAACCAACTTATGGGACTGAGCAAAGCAAAGAAACAGGGCATTTCTTCCCAAGCAATCTGTTGGTAGAGGGATTTCTATCAGGTGTTCAGAGACGGTAGCAATATGGAGGACTGTCTAATCTTCTGGAAAGCCATTTGCAACAGGACCATATGGAGCTATTTTCATTGTGGCACTGGGAAAAGATAGCAATAGAGCAGAGAAAGGAGATGCCAGAGCTAGTAAAAACCCTTACAGAAGCAGAGGCAGGCTGTGTAGAGCCTTTAGAAGAATGAGCTTTTAACCTGTAGCTGAATTTAGACAAAAATTAACTGATGGATAGGGGACAGTGAAGTATGACTTGTGGCTCTTGATAATGACAGCAGAAGTGCAGTTCAATTTCAGTGTAGAGCACTGTCTTTCAGGCAGCTTATAAACCTTCATACTGCCCTGCCTGATGCAGGTTCAGAAACAAAGATTAACTCTGTGCTATGGAAAAGGGCAAGTAGGATGATAAGGCATAGGCAAAAGGATAAGGCAGGAGGATAAGGCAGTTTGGGGAGACAGAACTTTCTCTGTTAATCCATATGATCTTGAGGCTCTGTTTCAGGATAACCAGAAGAGACAATATTTCTAGCAGACTTGTCCTTGAAAGGGAACCAAGAGCACTCTAACACCCAAGAATGTAAAATCAGTAAGGGTTTGGAAAGAAATAGCCCGTAAAAAATAAATGAGGTGGCTGCAAAGAGGGTTATGGGTGCCTTCATTCCTCTAGGACAGATATTGACAAAAGGATGTGATGAATTCAGAATGATCCATTCAGCCCCCCTCTTACCCTCCCAGAGTGTCCATAAATGATGGTGGTGACCCTTGATTAGTAATCTGATACACATTTTCCTTGACCTAGCAGTATCAGTCATTCTTACCCATGGCCTTGTAACATGGGCTGCAAATTGTAACACCAAATTGGTATTTCAGCTATTACCAGCTCACCATCATGACTTCAATTTGTGGGGATTTGGGATCCAGGGACAGTATTTCTTCAAGAAAGCAATGTCAAGAGGCTGGTCGGTGACCAGTACAGCCTCTGGCAATTCATCAAAATGCAGTACACAGACAGTGAAATGGGAACAGGAAAGCCTCTGGTAGCTTACTGTCCTCAGGACTTTGCTGGAAAGGGAGGAAAGACAGGAGAGTAGTCAATAACAATGTGGTAGCAGACATGAAGTCTCTACAGCCAGGTGGAAGGACAGAGGGTTTCTGAGCAGAAGCTGCCTTAGGAGTATAAACAGCTAGACACCCACATAGCACCAACCCATGCTGCCACAGGAGGAGTGGAGAGAAATTAGAAGGGGGCCAAGAAGGATCATTCAAACAATTGCAGATGTTGCTGGGGGACACTTAGATCTTGTAATGCATAGTGGTAGTGATTGCACAACAGCACAACACACTCACCACTGCAAAATTTGATGGTCCTAGACAAACGAGGTTTATCTGTTAAAGAGCAAACATGGCTCACCATAACAAACTTGTAAGGAGTCTGTGGTGCCATTTAGGACTGCTACAGGTGCTAAACAGCTGCCATTACACAAGCTCATCATAGGTCACCACCTTTCAGTACCTGACAGGGTGACTGTCTTGGAGCTTAAGCACAAGCAGCCACTCCAGACAAGAATGAAGTTGGTACTCAGGTTCCCACAGTACAGCACTTAACTTGGGCCAACAATCAAGCACCCACACAGTTGCTCACTCCCTCCCTTTCTCCCACTCACTGCGGGGCACAGATTTGGAAAAAGAGAAAGCCTTGATGCTGTGCAAGCACTGCTCAGCAATAGCCAAAGCACTGATGTTTTATCAACAATGGTTTGATCACAAATCCAAACCACAAACACTGTAAGGCCTGCTATGACAAAGAATTACCTCCATTCCAGCTAGACCCAGTACAAGCATGATAAATCTTCTAATGATATTTTGATAGATGCTTAACACAGGCTAATTGTTGAACATAAAACTAGACTTCTGTGAAAAGTATTAAAAATTGTAATACTAGCAACTAAAATAAATTAATTTAAATTATGCAGTCTGGAAAGGCAGAAAAAATTGAAAGCTGGTAAAAAAAGTGAATCTTTGTGCAAAGAGAAATAAAATAGAGATGCATACTTTAAAAATGTCTTATAACCTTTAGCTCTCAGACAGCACGTATTTTGAAAACATATTCATTAAAATGGACATAATTCTGGAACACAACTGAAAAGCAAAGCAACACTTCCGCCATTGTTCAAACACTGCAGTTTCCTGAGGAGAAGTCATAGGACTTCCCAACCTAAAAAATGCTGATACTTTGCATTCTTTTCATGTAAAAAGAAAGAGGACTGAAGAGCTCACAGAAGAAAGAATGTGTTAGCCTTATACCCTTGAGCTGTGATGAAATACCAGTCTACTTACATTCAATTTTGTTCAGCTTATAACAAAGCATTCAGCAGAAAACATCAATAACAATGCTGACACACTCATACTCCTTCTAATAAGAATGAAAAAGAATTATAGTTGCAAATCTGGCATCGAGAATTCAACTGAAAAGGGATTTTTGCTGTTTAGCAATTAGTTCCCTCTGCAACATAAAGTAGTGTCTCTAAAAGAAGATTATTGGGTAGGTTTACAGCTGAGTTATGTGTTAAGATCAGTTCAAAGATTAAAAAAATTACTACATTACTCTAGTCAAAGATACTTTTCAACTAAATATACACCATAATATGTAATTTCTTGTTGTCTATTTCTTAACATTCTCTGGAAGGAACATAAATAAATAATGCGTAGAGGGTAAAGACCTGAACTTTGCAATAGATACATTAGCTGCAAATTTAACAGAAATCTTAGGTCATCTGACACAGGTCTGAAACTAAGGCAGCAAGGCTCTTCCAGGAGAAAAAGTGGGTTTTAGAATAGGCCTGGCTATCTCTTAGATGGATGAACTGGGGTCAGGTGAAGCCTGTGTCAAGTACCGTTACTATGAGAAGCTGAGTATCAACTCCACTTGTGTATTAGGATTGCCTACTTTCGCCTGAGCTTCAAAACAGTCACCTTGCCAGGACTGAAGTGGGCTGACCTATGATGAGCTTGTGTTAATGGCAGCTGTTTAGCACCTGTAACAGTCAATCCTATAGTCTTAAAAGGTTATTTCCTAGGGGCTAGTGCCAACTGCCCATACTTGGGCACATGCCAAACTTCCTCTGAAGCCAGGAACAATTTCTATGACAGAAAAAAAGGAAGAGCCTGAAGATATAGAAATCAATAAAGTTGGGTGTATGTACCATAGATGTGGTATCTGACCCTAAATACAAAATATTGAAACAAAGCAACCATAAATTCTGCAATGAGTGCTTACTATAAGGCTCACTGTCAGTAAGTTTCTATGTTCCCATCACAGCAACCAAAACCTGCCATATTCTGATGATAACAGTTTTTTGACATAAAATGCAGGAAAACAAAACAATACAAAACAAAAACAAACACCAAATCCAATGCGTTTGGAAAAGCTGAGAATCTAAATTGACTTGACCTTTTTTTCATCTTTTAACCAACATAAATTCTTTCCTTTATTCAAATAGCACAGCTTCCACAGTTGCAGCCTCAGACAGAATGGGATGAGAAGCAGAGGAACAGAAAAGTGGTGCAAAGATTTGTACAATATCTAATTTTCTTGAGCCACATTTGCGAGCCATACCAGTAGCTTCCAGGAGCCCCCATTCCCACAGACGCTGAAGCTGTGATGTGACTCACAAACCCTGAGTCTGTGCACACTCACACTCATGTGGAGGGCAGCCTTCTCATCTCCTGAGCTAGAAGAACAAGACCCTCTCTAACTGGGCAGCAATAATATGCCTGTTATCTATAACAATGAAATATACAGTATCTTTAATAAGTCCCGGTCTAATGAGAACACGGATAGGCCTGGCTTCTGTTTTCAATTCTGCTGCTTGTTTGGCTTTGGCAACTTATTTTTACCTCTCTGTGCTTCCATTTACCAATTTTAACACAGAGGATAATGAAAATTATGGCCTTTATGCAGAATGTTGAGATCTTTGAATGAAAAAGCTCCAAAGGATGGCTTTTGCTTTTACTTTTCCTGTTGAACTAAACATCTTCTTCACTCCTTCTCTCTGTCCTCCCTTCTTCCCTCCTTCTCTCTTTTCTTTCCCTCTCTTTCTTCTTCCCTCTGTCCTCCTCCAACTTTCCTCTCTTCCTTCAAGTCTATAAATTGCTTTATTAATCTTTCATATCAGAATACTTCTGTAGTATTACCACCGTGAGTAGTGTCCTAAGGCAGAACTGAATTGCACTAAAGAGGAGGAAGAACAAATGGTGATATTTTGCAGAGCAAGGTCTCTGGAAACTCACAAGGGTTTATTTGCTTTACCTGCTTTATTTTTCTTTCAGTATACAGTGTGAGACATTTATAAAGATTGTAATGAAAAGCACTAAATTATACCTTAATGTGAGGCCATATTGTGACAGTGGTTTCCATTTGGGTTTTCCTTTAAGGCATAATTGTCCTGTGAAATAAATACAAATTTCTACTTCAGCTGCAAGGCAAATAACAACCTGCAACTGTTCTTGAGAGAAAAGAAACCTACCATGAATTACGCCACTCTAGCATGCACTATGTCTAAAATTTAACAGCTAAAATAATATTGTAAACAACAGTGGGGAGAAGCAAATGTAAAAAGTAGCAATTGCATCTAAGATAACTACTAACAGAAAAACAGAATGCTTTTGTGAAAAAAAGCATACAGAGCAGCTTCTGAACATGCTACAATCCTCCTGAACTTGATTCACATCTCAACAGTAATCCATCATACTGAGAAATTGCTTTTTGTGCTAATTTAACGTTTGATAACAGCTCACAAGTCTGAACTTTAGGACAATATAACTTAGGAGTGGCAATGTAAGGTTGCTACCTTTCTTTATTCCACCTTTCTGATGGGATAGACCTGTTGTACACTTTTTACCAGAAACATTTCCAAGAAAATTTACCAAAACATTAAGATAAACGAGTATTTGAGTTTTACAATTACATTATGTTTAAATTCAGCGACTTTTCGCACTTAACAGATTTACAGGTTTTTCCCAATGGGAACTTATTCTAATTCTAAAGAAAAACAAATGAATTATATAGGTCTTCCTGGAAAACTGAGTAAGTATATCCAGTGAGCAAACAAATTTGTGTTCCTTGTCAGAGTAACAGTGCAGTTAAGAGTAATAACATGGAATCAATACGATCATCAAGGTACAGAGAAACCAGCAAACACCAGCAATCCAAGTGACTTTAATAAGTCAGTGCAAAACCATGTGGTAAGGAAAGACTGGAAAACAGCAGATGTTACTCCTTGCCCAAGATTTCTTTGCTTTTCTTACACAAATTATTTTTTTTTGGATGGTGGTCCACACAATCTCTGAAGATTTCCAAGCAAACCACAGACTTAAAACCAGTATCCCTTTCTTAACCTGGAACAGCAGTGAACAGAACTGAAACAACCATTATTGGCTTCCTTTATATATTTACATGAAAATAGAAAAGCAAGGAACTTCCCCATCTTCTGACTGCATTGTTTTAAGTAGTGGGTAGCGAAATATATAACTAAAAATCTGCAAACTCAAAAAGTCAAAGCGAAAGATCAAATTCCAAAGAAAACCTTTTAGTTTCTTGGAGCTATCAGGCTACCCTAAAAATGTCACAAAGGATTAGAACTACATGGGGGACCAATATTTTTATTAACTGGCTGGGAAGAATGTGAAGAAGAGAAAAATAATTTAGTTTCTTGATGGATTTTAATCTTAAAAAATTAAAAAATCTTAAAATATGTTGTTGAAACAAAATAGCCCAACCTTCAAAATAACTAGCTGTTTTCAGGCAAAACTATTTTGGAAGCACTATCAAAATCAGCTGGTAGTGTCCATTGACTTGATTTTTATCTATAAATTTGGCAAAAACCTATTCACTGAGAGAGTTTTGCCCATCCTATGGCTAAATACAGACCAGTTTATCATGCTTCCCAGGTTTTACAGCATGCATGCGCATATGTGTGCTGGAAATTACAGCAGAAGTTGAGTGGCAAAACACTTTGCTGCCTTTTAGGTGCTGCATGACCCTTGGCTGCACTATAATTTCCCCCTGACTTGAGCCCAGATTTTTCTATGTGTTTCCATATTTTCAGAAAGAATATGAGACTTTGCTGTAGGCCCTGGGTGAAAGAAGCAGAATTGCAGCCATCTGTTAAGTACTAGGGAGTATTTTCAAAATAGACATAAATGGTGTCCTAATCATAGTTCAACAGGCTGCTTGCTTTTAAAATAGACTGCTTACTGAAGAAGATACTTTGGCCTGTAAGAACCCAGTATTACTGTCAAAAGTGCCATGGAGGGCCAACTGCCACTGAAAATAGCTTTTATATGTATGCTTTTGCATACTTTCCTATCTAATCTCTTCACATGTTTTCTTTTAACTTAGTATTTAGGATCTGTAAAGGGCTTTTTTCCTATTTTTGGTTGGTTTGGGTTTTTTTCTTTCTTTTTTTTTTTAAATGCAGGAGCTGGATTTTTGCCTGCACCATCACCACAGAAGACGTAGCTTCTTTCTGTTTGCTATTTCAGTTAAAATTAGAAGTAGCTGGAGAGTACTCAGTTGTGCTGGATAATGTCACAGATACTCAAGATGTCTATTATGAGCTCTTGCCTATTAATTGAAGAGTTGTGCAATCCTTCACAAAAATGCTCTTGTTCTAAAACATCCACCAGTCCTCAAAACACCTTAAAAAGTGAAATAAAACCAACCTATTTACTCTTCCATCACTGTTGCATTTCAGTGCCCTGTCTCATGATTCTGTCATTCACAAGCTTTCCAGTGGAGACTTGCCTTTCCTACAGTCTGTGGGAAAGACTGTCAGCATGAGGCGTGGTTGATTTGGCAAAGGAAGTGACTCCACTGCCAACTTTATGCAAAAACTCTGCCTGTTTTCCATTGTAGTTTCCCACAGCTGCTCCCATTTGTGCATGCTGCTACAAACAATGGGACTGCCAACTCCTGGCATTGTAATACCTGTCATTATACCCCTGTATTTCCTGTACGTTGGCATAATGGAGAAGGACGTTGCTACTAATATTACGGCACAACAGCTAGCCAGAGAAATGCATGTTGCCTTAGATCTGCCAAAGAAATAATCACTCTGTTTCATAAAAGTGAAATCTCACTGACAACCTTTACAGCAAGTCCTCATTTAGGTGCTTGATTTTACAAATCCCTATTACTAATTTTTTTTTTTTAATGTGGGATGCCTCCTTTTTGATTTTCTTGCAACATTTAAAAAACCAATAATGGAATAAATAACTGAAAACTAAATTCTATCCTATGGTATCACACTGACACCTATATAACTCTTCTGCAAGCATAAAAACTTACCATATGCACAGGCCCCTGTTGCTTGAGGAAACGAGTTATTATATGTACTGACAAGTATAGTGAGGTCTGAGAACCTGCTCTGGAAAGCAGAGAAGATCTTTCTCTCTCCCTCCTGCAAGCCTGATCCTCCGTGAGCTGGCTCCTGCCCAATTTATCTTCAGTCTTTCCTCCCCCCACCAGGGCTTCTCATCCTCATCTCACCGAACTAGTCCTGGCTTCCACTTCATTGCTTGAGGAAAGCTTTTTCATATCTCCCACAGTGTCACTCACTCTGCTTCTTCAATTCTCATGTCACTTCTCCACTGCTCCCTACTCAAGTTCTTGTCCTTTTATCTCCCTCTTCATGTGGGCCAAGTCCTCCTGTACCTTGTTTCTTCCTGTCTCCATCTCCTCCTCTTCCAGTCCTTTTTCCCTTCTGCACCAGAATGGTTTGCCTCGGTATTCCAGCTTCCAAACCTGATGCAAAGCTGCATTTGTAGAGAATACCCAATTTTAGCCCCACATTTCTGAGACATACTTAGGATAGATGTTACACTTTGGCTATGAAGTCACAGCAAGCCTTCATACAAATGATTGTGTTAATGGACACATGCAAAGTCTTGTAACATTAAGAAATGTTGACAGCTTTTGTAAGACCAGCCAAACCACATCTTTGATGTAATTCTTCCTCCTAGTGCACCTCCACATACCAAGTCATTGCACTGAAATATGAAATTATAACTGATTCTCAAAGAAAAAATATTAACTTGTGAGGTTTTTAATGTCATAAGGCACAGGGTTTTTTTTTAATTTTGGTTCTGTAACAGCAGGTTTAGAGTAAATGTGCAACAGCAAAAATTCATACTGACTCCAATAACTGGCACCGGGACATCCAAACCAAACATACCTGTTAAAATGAAAAATAACTGAAAATAGAATCTTGTAATTCTAATCCAGAGGGTAGTAGACAAACATTAAAGCCTCATTTAGGAGATAATTCTGCTCTATTCTATAATCTGAATAGATTTTGACAGACTGGAAAGGGAATTGGAGTAATTTCTGTTAGCATACACAGAAGGTGGCAAAACTGAAAATACAAACTGAGACTCTAAAGTGTTGCATGTGTAAGAATGTGCAGTTACCCAGCAAAAAAATGCAAGGACTTAGTTACAGCACTTTTTGTAACGTTTGCTCATTCAGACTGTTAAGTATACTATGATGTGATTATATTTCAGACTGTTGCCAAAAGAACCCTGTATATTTGCCCATCACTTATATTTTTACAATGGTAATATGATTGTAACAAAGAGTACTAGCAAATAACAGAAGCATTACGATGCTGATTTCCATATTACATACCTGGGGACAACAAAGCAAAGTGCCAGATCCTGTACTTGGGTTACAACAACCACAAGCAACGCTCCAGGGAAAGAGTGGCTGGAAAGCAGGAATGCTGTTCTGCAGAAAAGGACCTTGGGGTGTTAACTGACGGAGCAAAACATGAGCCAGCTCGTGACCAGGCAGCCAAGGGGGGCAACAGCATCCTGTCCTGTGTCAGCAATAGCATTGCCAGCAGGGCCATGGCAGTGATCATCCCCCTGTACTCAGCAATGGTGAAGCCGTATCTTGAATCCTGTGTTCAGTTCTGGGCCCCTCACTGCAAGAGAGACTTTGAGGTGCTGGAGTGGGTTCAGAGAAGGCCAACAAAGCTGGTGAAGGGTCTGGAGGGCAAGTTTTATGAGGAATGGCTGAGAGAACTGGGGGCGTTTAGTCTGGAGAGGAGAAGGATAGGGGGGACCCTATCGCTCTCTACAATCACCAGAAAGGAGGATGGAGTGAGGAGGTGGCTGGTCTCTTTCCCAAGTAACAAGTGACAGGATAAGAGATTGAGAGCCTCAAGCTGTGCCAGGGGAGGTTTAGATTGGATGTTAGGATAAATTTCTTCATCAAAAGAGTAATCAGACATTGGAACAGGCTGCCCAGGGAATTACCATCCCTGGAAGTGTTCAAAAACCACATAGATTGTGCTCTTAGTGACATGGTTTACTGGTGGTTTTGGCAGTCCTGGTGCAAAGGTTGGGCTTGATAATTTTAAAGGTCTTTTCCAACCTAGTTGATCCTACCATTCTGTGAAACCACATACACTATCCAAACTGGACTTCAAAAAAAGGCAGCCTGCTGCAGGAAG
>JAOEHY010037005.1:0-12388 GCA_025447955.1 Psilopsiagon aurifrons
TGCTCAAGGCCAGGTTGGACACAGGGGCTTGGAGCACTGCTCTATGGAAGGTGTCCCTGCCCATGGCAGGGGTTGGAACTGAATGAGCTTTACGGTCCCTGCATATGAACAAGGGCAGTTAATCCCAAATGTCAGGGCAGGGACCTTTTAATCCAACACTTGTTGTGAGATCTGGGATAGCATCTAGACTAAATCAGATCTGTCTGAAAGCTGCTTCCACCTTCTTTGGAGGAGAGCAGTTCCTAAGGAACCAGTCTCATGGGCTGATGAACACAGTGTTCCCCACAGCTGAGGACCACACGCTGCTGGTGTTGGAAGTTGTATGAGAGAGTTACTGAAAAGAGGATTATTTGTACAGATCTTGCCCTTAAATCATGAGCCAGCTCTGCTTGCTTTTTAGCTTCTGGACAGATAATTTTAAAGAGAATGTTTTTAGCATAAAGCCAAATCCTTCCTCTTCCAAATGGTCCTTTGCTTATTGCAGTGCCGTGCGGTGGGAATTTGACTGAGCGCAAAGGAACCATTCTGTCCCCTGGCTTCCCAGAGCCATACCTGAACAGCCTCAACTGCGTGTGGAAGATAACAGTCCCTGAAGGAGCCGGGATACAGGTATGGGGTCAGCAGCTGCCACTGCAGCATGGGCTGGAGAGGAGAGCACGCAGCATCTGGTGCACCTAAAGATGCCACGTGTGATGGAGTTATTGCTCCTCGCAGGAAAAAGATCAGTTGAGTGTGCAATCAGACATTCATTTATACTGTGAGTGCCAAAAGTAGGTAACATTTCAATGGATTTTTGCCTCCTGGAGGCACTCTCTGTGGGAGATGAGCTGGAGGTATGTGGCTGTTCTGGTGTAACAAAATAATTGTGGTATTTTGGGCATAGATCTCTATGCCACTTAATTATGCAATGTTGAAAGCAATGTAAGCGACACCAAGGCAGAGTTGCTTGCTCAGAGTGCCTGCGTGGATTTGTTATGCCAGCAGAGTTGCAGCAGTATGATTATACAATTACTGCTTTGCTGTTCATTGTCTCCAGGTAAATGAGCTCTCTCTTCAGGTCTCTTTGTGGTCCTTATCGTTCCTCTGCAGAAAGAGTTCTGCAAGAGGATGCTGAGAATTAAGCCCAACATCAGAGACCAAACCTGAGATAAAGTCCCCATTCAGCACACACGTGCCTTGTCCTCACAGAAAGCATCTCACCCTGCGTTATGCTCGTGTTGGTTGACACACAGGAGATGGACTCTCTAATGGGTTCTTTCACTCCACAGGCCTCATTGTCAGAGGGTTTCTTGCTGCTTTCTACCACTTTGCAAGGGTTGTTCATTAAGTGCTTTTATTTCACTACCATGGATTCAGCAAGTGGATTTGTAGATGGGATCCTCCCTCTGCAGCACTCACAGCCGCTGGCATACAGCAGTTGTGTTTCTCTCAGTGATTTCATTGAAACATCACTTCTGCCTTGCTGTATTACAGCTCTGCTCTCCCAGATGGGGAACCTCACCTGGTGCCACCATCATTGCTCCTGAACAAAGCTAAACTTAGGTCTGGGATGGGCAGAACTGGTCCCGCAGCACTGGAGGCGTCACAGCTTGGAATAGTATTTTGAGCCCTGTGCCAGGCTTTTGCCGTGTCCAGTCCAGGAAATTCTGCTCTCCTCTTTGCTTTTGAAGCCATTTAAAATAGAGTTTGCAGAGGCCTCACTGTTCACTGTCGATACTTTCCTGTTCATCTGAAATTTTAGCTGTTCTCAAACCCCCCAAACAGGAGAATCCTTTATGCTCAGGCAAACATTGGACTGGTTGAGGCAGTTTGCAAGGTGCCTGGGGCTCCTGGGAGCTGGGCTGCTAATTCACTTAAATTTTAAAGGGATGTAAATAGGTGCCTGTGCTCTGCACTGCTGTGTTCTGGATGATACCCTGGCTGCCACTTAGCCCACAGTCTGTGTGACGAGGGACTCTCCACCCATCAGCTCTGCCCTGAGACATGGGCCGGTTGCAACCACAGCAGCTTCTGACCCTGGGGCTTCCACTGGAAGTCTGCTGTGGGGGAAGAAGGCATGGAAAAAGGGATTGACCCCCAGGGAAGGAAACAGCCGTAGTGGAGCCCTGTGCAGAAGCTGTGGGTTGGGGAGCAGCCCAGAGGCAGGGTGATGGCTGCTATGGAGCTGGACACACTGCTTAACCCACCTGACCCCCATCGGCTCTGCTTTCCAGCCACCCGCATTTGTGTGCAACCTTCTCGGGTGTTAGATACTACTTTAAGCATCAGTTTACCCTCGGTTTGTACAACAATTAAAGGTTAACAACTGTAAATCAGAAGAGGAGGTGAAATTAAAGCTTTCTTGGTAGCGGCGAGTTACTACCAGGAGTTTTATGTAATGAGTGTACAAGCCAGCACTTCGGCCATGAATTATTCATCCCTGTAGCAAACCTTCCTGAGTGAATTAATTTATATACATGGCAGTAAATAGATGCAGATCCCTTGTGAATCCACATGTCAGACGAGAATTAGGACCTTAAAAATGTTTATTCCGTTGAGTTGTGGGGGGAGGAGAATAAATAATTTAGGAAATGTAAGGGCAAACAAAATGCACAATCTCAGTCCACGTTCTCCTGCAATGATGTAAATAGCAATAGGGGAGTCATTATGAGTTATACAGGGGAAAGGTATTGACTTGGCCAGTGGGATCAGTAATGGCTCTTGGGGAGGACACTGCAATTTCAGCTGGATGAACTCCACTTATTTGGTGGGGGGAAAAAGACTTTGCAGGAACTTTATAGCCTGCTTTATTATTCAGAAGGAATCAAGGAGGAAAACAGTGAAAATGGCAGAAGTAATGGGGTTGAGGGGGTTTGTTACATGTTTAAATATGTATTTTTTCTTTGCTCTTTAGCAGGGTAAATGCAGGAGGGACATTTGGAGTGCAGGAGTGAGCACGGGGTGAGAGCACTGCAGGAAAATAGGGAGTGAGGGACACAATGATCAGAGGTCGGGGTGAGCGTGTGTCTGCATGCCCATACATGTACCTGTGTGAAGTCAAGGTTTGCAGGGCACTGAGCTCTCTTCAGTTGAAACTCAATGGTATTAAGGTCTTTTCCAACCTGATCCATTCTGTGATTCTATGATTGCAGTTGTACTGTTTTGTCTTTTTTCTCTAGATCCAGGTGATCAGTTTTGTTACTGAGCAGAACTGGGATTCCCTGGAAGTGTTTGATGGAGGAGATAACACAGCCACCATGCTGGGAAGTTTCTCTGGTACGTGGTCAGCATCACATTCAGGGAAGCCCGTCAGTGCACGCTTAATTCCTGTTCGCATCAGCTGGACTGCAGCATGTCCCTAAAATTAAGTATATGCTACTTGGCGTTGATTTAAGCATGTGCTTAAAGGGAATCTCGTGTTTTGTTGAGTTGGGATTTTGACTGCTGTCTTCCTGCAGAAAATGTTGATAAAGCCTTGAACACAAAACCAATGGGTTAGATTTGGGGTTTTTGGTCAGAAACCCAGGAGCACTTCCACAGCCTGCAATGGGAGTTCCCACAGCACGGGTTGGTGGGGACAGCTCAGATCTCTGCCCTTGGCAGGGTCAGTGGTCGAAGAGCTAAAACCAGCCTTTGCTTTGCCCAGCAGTGGGGACAGTGGCTTCAGCAAAGCAGGGATGAGCAAGCAGCCCAACGGCATTATCAAATGTTCAACTAGCAGAGCCACTTGCAAGCTGATGGCCCTGGTTCTTGCTTGTTTAATGAGCTATGTGTGCTACAAGTCCTTTGAGGCTGGTGAGGAGAAAGGTCATGCACAAAGACTACCAGGCTCTGCCTCCCACTGCTTGTGCTTGGGATAGAACTGTCTTGACCTGGTGCTGCAACAGCTTGCAGGAATTGAGGTGGGAGAAGGGATCAGGACCTCACAGAGGACCTGCGCTCCACCCACACTGTTCCTCATCACCAGTTCCCCCCTCAGTGCTTTTCATCTGTCTGGTCTGTAAGTGGTAAAACTTCACATGATGAAATTCAGCAGCAGACTTTGAAAAGGCCATTGCAGAGAAGCCTTGGGTATTTCTCAATTGGCCTCATTAGAACCTGATGAAAACCAAGAGAGCTTGTTAAGTTAAAGGACTTTCTGTTCTCAGCCTCTTCTGCAGCTAGTCTCCGAGGACATGGAGGAGGAAGAAAGAATCCTCTTCAGTATCTCTGTGCACCTCTTGTTTTTCCAGGAACTACAGTGCCTGCGCTGCTGAACAGCACTTCAAACCAGCTCTATCTGCATTTCTATTCGGATATCAGTGTCTCCGCTGCTGGCTTTCACCTGGAATACAAAAGTAAGAGCAATTCAGCCTTGATCTTGCAGTTCCTCTGAGTGATGGGGAAGCGGTTATGGAGCCATTGCCTTGTAGAAGTGGAAGCTGCTTAGTGGGAAAGGGGTGCTGAGCTCCAAGGCCCATCATTACATGGTTCCCTGCTCTCAGGTTGCAGAGAGGAACTGAGCATTAAATCGAGAATCAACACAGTGGAGGAGATGTGGGGGTCATGGAGTGACCCTCATCCTGCTGCTGATGCACTTTGAGGCACCTCTTTGGTTTCTGTGTTGTAGGGCCGGAGAGTTGTGGAGGACAAAGTATGAAGAATTCATGGGGAGTTATCCTGTTCAACACAGTGCTGTAATCTGTGCTCGGGAAGTGCCTGAAATGCTGCTTGCCAGAGGCTGGGAGGGACTGCCTGCTCTTTGCATTCAGTATCAGTCACTGCTGGACACAACGTGCAGAGCCAGACAGATCTTCATATGATAATGCCAGCTGGAAGGGACCTCAGAGGTCATCTCATTGAGCCTCCTGCTGAAAGCAGGGTCAGATATGAGATAAAACAAGATTACTCACTTTACACATCTTTGTGCAGTCTGTGCTTGGAAAAACTCCAAGGATGGAGATTGCAAAACACTGGGCAGCCTTTCATCACTGGGCGAGTGCTGCAGCCCCTGGCCATCCTGGTGCTCTTCTGTTGGACTTGGTCCACTTTATCAATGCTTTTCTTATGCTCAGAGCACAAAATCTGGTCCAGTATTTGAGGTGCTGTCTAATGGGTGTTGGGTAGAGGAGGGGGTAACTTCTCCATCTGCTTGCTGTGCTCCTGTCCGTACAGCCCAGGACACCGTAGGCTGAGGCTGGCTTAGATAGCATGAGCTAGATGAGTGGCTCTGAGATCAGGCTCCCAGGAGGGAGGCTCTGACGCCTTTCCTCCCCTCTGTTGTGTTAGACAGTTTAGTGGGTTCATCCGTATGGATTATGCCGACTCCCTGACAGAATGGCAGCACTTTCCTTCCAGCAGGTCTCCACAGTGTTGCACTCTGTTCCTGGGTGCACAGACCTGAGAGCATCAGTTACATGCGATGATATCCAGAGTTGTATTTAAAAAAAGAACTCGTCAGTGGTAAGAGTAAAGCTGGAAGATATGGCAGGGAAGAGAGTCTCTTGGGAGAGTGCTGCAGGGTTGGATAAAGATGCCAGAAATGCATTCTCCCCCATGTCTGTGCTTCGATTCCTGCAATTGGAGCAGATGCCGATTCAGGAAAGGTGTGCTGCAACCGGTCTGCAGTGGGTCGCAGTGATTGGTGGCTGTTACCTCACCAATGGTACTGTACCAAGGGCTTGAATTATTCACACACAGTGCAGCAGCAGCAGCCCCGACAGCACAGCAGCGGGTGCAGAGTGGGAGCTCCGGGCTCTTTTCAGGGCATCTAAGCTGGATGTTAAGTTGGCACTCAGGAGAGCAAGCAGGCTCAATGCATTTGCAGCATGCTGAAGATGCAGGTGTGATGGGGCAGGAGCCAGGCTGGTCCCTGTGCAGCCCTCAGGGGCTGGTTAATGAGTGGTGATGCTCTGGCTCTGCTCATAGCAGTGCTGGTGAGGTGGTGAGAGATGTGCTGGGGCTGCTGTCTCCATTCACACATCCTCCTTGAGGCAATGCAAACATAACTGTTTCTTGCTAGACACTGCTGCTTGATTCTGGTCGCACATCTCGTGTTTGTCTCTGAAGCCAACCAATGTCGTGTTTATTTTTGTCCAAGGCAGCGAATAGACTTGGAAGTTCTGTAGAACTTCCACAGCAGTGGCACGGATCTTGGCCTGCAGAGGCTGTGTGCTCAGGGAGGGACAGCTAGCACGGAGCTTCCCAGGGTCTCCTGGGTTTGCAGATTGAGACCCCACATGTTAGTGCTAAAGGACCCAACCGGCAAGACTGGAGAGAGGAAGTGCCCCGGATCGCTTTCGGAGAGCTGGCAAAATGGATGTTGTGACTCCGTTTCTTCTCCATTTCTGTTTCAATCAATAAGGTCTTTGAGGATCGTATCACCCCATTGCCTCAGTCATGTTCAGGTTTTTCATGAGGTTTGGGATGATCAGGCATGTTCGGTTCCTTTGCTGAGGAAACGAGCAGTGGTGCCTTTCAGGGCAGCTGGGAAGGATGTATTCTTTTGTTTTGCTTGTACAATTGGAATTTCACAGCTCTGAGCCTCAGGTTTTGCCTTTGTTCAGTTAGAGGTGCTGCAAGGAAGTTTTGAGACATGAGCAGAGCCACCAGGGTTTGTTTGCTTCCCTTGTTCCTTCACCGAATTCCTCAAGCAAAGCTCTTATCTCTACCTGCTCAAAAGCCAAAGCAGAGCAAGAACAATTTAGGACTGAGTGAAATTCAGTGCCTGCTGATCTGAATAGGACATTACTTAAAGCTATTTTCTCTTGTCTCTCTGGAGGTCAAGCAGCACAGCCACGTATGGGGAGGGACTGCATGTTTTCTTGCTGGAAGCCTGCCTTGGGTTTCTGAATGAGAATCCACATCTCCCCTCATTTCTTCTTTTCATCTGCTTTCAGTTCAGGCTGCAGACTGGGGAGTTCCAGCGAAGCTTTAGCCCTTGCAGTGATGCAGAGGGTTATCTGTTAGCGGCAGCTGCCGGTGCAGAGCATGAGGGAGGTGCCTGCACTCCGGCTCTTCCTTTCATCTCCCCTTGGAAGGCAGGGGTATGTAAAGGAGAGCACCCCCAGCACATGACAGCAGCCCTCGCTAATTGGGTTGCAGAGGGATATTCCCTGTTGTGAATGTGGCTCAAATGGAAATGGGTTGAGTGAGGCTCCAGCAGGCGGTGGCACAGGCACAGGCACCTCAAGGACCGGCCATGCTTACTGCTGCTTGTAGCTCATGGTGAATTCAGTCTGTAATTGAGAACAGGAAAAATAGGGCTGTAGAGTGCAACTGTGCTGCTTCTGCTCAGAAAGGGACAAATTCCATACAGCAGCACCTACTTATGCCTTTGATACTGCAAGCAAGGGACAGCAGATACGTCTCTCTTGCATCCTTTCCAATCTTCTATCAGGTGCTGCCATGACCAAGGTGCATACTGCATAGCGTGGATATGGAGCTTGGATGGGGAGGGCTCATGGTGGGTGCTGTGGTTCATGAACCGTTGGGAATGAGCCGGTCTTTGCTTTGCAGTGCACTCCTGTCCCTCTTGCTTTCACAGCCGTCGGTCTGTCCAGCTGCCCGGAGCCCCCTGTCCCTGGCAATGGGCTGAAGATCGGGGAACGCTATTTAGTGAACGACGTCGTCTCTTTCCAGTGTGAGCCGGGCTACGCGCTGCAGGTACTGCACATTCCCAACAGGAGGGGATGGCAGCAAACACCTGGAACACAGGGAGACCCTCCAAATGCTGAGCTTGTTTTCCTCTCCTCCAGGGCCACTCTCACATTTCCTGCATGCCGGGCACTGTCCGCCGCTGGAATTACCCGCCGCCACTTTGCATCGGTAGGACCCTTGTTCTTTCATGCCTTGCAGGTATTTATAGTGCTTTTCTCAGAAACAAAGGTAAAGGTCTGAATTAGAGAAATGTAGATTTGTTCTGGAAAAACCTTGCAGTTGTTGCTGATGTCCCCCGTGAAGGAAGGGGGCCTGTGGAGAAGAGGCATGGGGGTGAAGGGAACCTGCTGGCCTTTGTTTGATTCTTTTAGGATTTTGCTCTTAGCCAATCTAGATGTTTAATATTAATATTGCACATTTTACGGCTCTAAGAGAGACATTTATGCATTTAATAGCTTTAGTTAACAGTTATTTCAGGCTCCTGCTGTTCTAGCTCACATCATTTTGCTTTAAAGTAATTATGAGAGCTAACAGTTCTTTTATCTGATGATCTGCAGACCAGGAATAAATACAGAGACATTTAGAGCAGAATGACTGAGCTAAAGGACCCATACCCATGGGGGCTGCTCTGAAAGAAATCAGAAGCTCAGCTTTAGAAGTGGGAGATCCCAGCATGGAGGAGGATCCCCATGTTAGCTGATGACTGGCTGAGCAACTACGTGATTCAAGTTTCCTTTTCATCAGTTCAATAGGATTTCGTGTGCTTGAGCTGTGCCTGCTCAGGACTGCCCCAGTGTAAACACCAGCATGGTTTAGTTCAGGTGTCTTGTTCTGGATGGTGATGGCCAAATGCAGTGGTACAAACACTCAGCCACCCATCCACTCCTACCCCTCAGCTTGCATCAGGCTTGACTTGAGAGAGGTCATCCAACACTGGGTGACCACAAAGGGGTCAACAGGAAACCCGGAGAGGGGCTTTGGACAAGGGCCTGGAGGGACAAGCCAAGGGGAATGGCTTTTAACTGCTAGAGGGGAGACTGAGATGAGCTCTGGGGCAGAAGCTCTTCCCTGTGAGGGTGCTGAGGCGCTGGCGCAGGGTGCCCAGAGAAGCTGTGGCTGCCCCATACTACAGTGTTCAAGGCCAGGTTGGACACAGGAGCTTGGAGCACTCTGCTCTATGGAAGGTGTCCCTGCCCGTGGCAGGGGATGGAGCTGGATTCTAAGCCAGACCTGTGATTCTATGAACTTCAGGGGGGCATGAACATATCTCTGCAGCCAAGTGAAGACCATTATGAGTAACCCATCATCTTCTCTGGGCAAGTGCAGCACCCAGTGCTGATGGTTTGAGGCTCATTGTCCTGCACTAAACGTGCTGATCTGTCTGCTGGCCACATGGTTGTTCTGCTGCTCAGAGGACAGCCTGCTTCCCTGGCAACATGCTGATTTTCTTTTGGTCCACTTCGTCCAGATGCTTGACTTCTAAATCATTTAGAAGTAGTTCTATTAAAGAGCCATCAAGAGGAAAAAGAAAGAGAAATCTTCTGGGAGAAACCTTGTTAGTAGCAAGTACACACATAATGAGATAGCGGATGAAGGGAATCTGCACCTTCCGTGTCAGAATGTGTTAGGAGTACACCTGGGTGTATTTGGCTGGATGGTTTTACCATAACAAGGTAGAGGTCATCCAGATAAGCATGAGAAGATGCTATCTGTGTTTAAATTTCATATGAAGCCTTTTGTAGACATATTTTGTGCTGTCATCTGTGGATTGCTCCTTGGTAGGGAATTTATTTCAGCCAGTGTGCAAACACTGTTCTGTATTTACCAGTAATTGCCCAGAGGTTGACAAGTGTAGCAGTCAGGGTAGATCGGATAACAGCAAAAAGAAGCAGCAGCAACCGGAGTCAAAGCAGGATGAGTCTGTTTCTTCACAGTCGGTTTTTAGGGGGTTAAAAATCCACACCAGTGCTGTGTGCATGATGGGCACTGTTACAATGGCTGCGGACAGAAAGGAGTGTTCATCTTTTCTCCTGCAGCTCACATCTCTCCCACTGTGATTGTCAAAACTGGATCTCAGGACTCAGGCTTTCATCTCCGGAGGGCAGGAGAAAGGCACATGCGTTAGTAATGTGGCCAGGCAGTGCCTGCAAACTCTGTGCTAGTTCCATAGCAGGCTTTCCTTTTTCTCTTCTTGCTTTTTAGCAGCTTCAATTCCCACACAGCTGGCCATGACCCAGCACTCAGAGACACCCATGAGCCATCCTGACCACTCCCACTGTTGATCTTACAGCCCAGTGTGGAGGAACAGCAGAAGAAATGGAAGGAGTGCTCCTGAGCCCAGGGTTCCCAGGAAATTATCCAAGCAACCTGGACTGCACGTGGAGGATATTGCTGCCTGTGGGCTTTGGTGAGACAGCTGCTTTGGGTTTGGTGCTGTCACAAAAGGGATGATGGGAAGATACTGTCCCTGTTCAGTCTGTTCATGGTCAGTGCTGGAGGCCAAGATGGGTTACAGAAATTATTGTTTGACCTTCTGATCACTTGCCATTAAAAATGCACATATATGGTGCTGTGAAATGATAAACAAGGTGATTGTAGGTCACCATGGAGTGTAACAGGCAGGACATGCCACTGAACCGACTGTCACATCCTCCTTTAGTGTGCTTGTGTACTTCCCTGCCTTAACTACTCACAGGTGTAACAGCCTTAAAACATGACCTGTTGCATCACCCTTCGTAAATGTTAGAGGTGCCCAAAGCTTGTGTCAGGTATATCCTACCTCAGCCGGAGCTCAGGAGGCATCAGCACACTCAGCATTAGGATCTCCCCCGCCCTTACTAAGAGAGAAATTTGCTGCCCCCAACCCAGCTCTTCTCCAAGCCAGCTCCATCAGGGTGCCCCATTGCCAGGAGGTGGAAATATTGCAAACCTGGACGTGCTGACTCCTTGGGTTTCCTGAATTAACTCCTCCTCCTGGTGAAGCTGTTGTGTGCTGCTGGGGATGCGGAGCTGGGGCTGCCCTGCCATCCCAGCTGGCTGCACTCTCTTCTGCAAGGGGTGATCTGTGTGGCTCTGTGCTTGCCTTCCTAATCTCGGTCGTGTCAGGCAGGGGGAGAGGCAGGCACGGAAGCGCCAGCAGCATGGAACTGCAGGCATTGATAGCTTCAGCTTGTCTGAAACAAGCAGGACCCATATAGTACAGGGACCCTTTCCCTCCGGCATGGAAAGTGCACTGCTGCTGATGGACCAGGCTATCCTGGGCATCAGTGGGTGAGCAGTGCTGCTGCTTTAGAGGCAGAGCGTTCACTTGTGTTCTGCAGGTGCTCATGTCCAGTTCCTGAACTTCTCCACGGAGCCAAACCACGACTTCGTTGAAATCCGCAACGGGCCCTACGACACCAGTAACGTCATCGGGCGGTTCAGCGGCGCCGAGCTGCCCGGCTCCCTCCTGTCCACGTCCCACGAGACCACTGTGTACTTCCACAGCGACCACTCCCAGAACAAGCCAGGCTTCAAGCTGGAATACCAGGGTAAGGAGGCCACGGAGCGAGCAGCAGTAGGACAGTCCTGTCCCAGGTGCTAACAGTGAGGGTGTTGGGTGTGGGGTAGGTGTCACGGTTGTTGCTGTTCTGTTGAATTAATTCCATGGGGACTTCAGCCAAGTGGGTGGGAGGGTGTTGTGTGAAGGCCATGCTTCCTCTGGGAGCCTTTCACCCACATTTCTGCCTGAGGCAGGAAACAAATGTTCCTGAAGTGCTTTGTGACAGTGAAATGCCTTTGAATTAATTCCAGCCAGGTTCACTTCAGTCTTGGCTCTGTTGACTCTCATGTACAAAGAGAAGAGTGCTCAGCAGCCATGGGTTTGCTCTGGAATTCTGCTTTTCAGTCTCAGCTGAAGTCCAAATGCATTCTTAGGTGCAGCCCAGCCCTGTGCTGAGCAGTGGTCCACCTATCCTCACCATAGTGGAATATGAAGGGGCAAAGGATGACAAGGGCAGGTTGTGTACTTCAGACTGAATAAGGTGGGCTCTGCTGGGCAGCAGCTCGGAGCCAGGTGATCCAGCTAGTGCCTGGGATTGAGATCCGAGGAGCAGGAATGATGGAGTGTGTCTCCAGCATGTGATACAGCCAAGGACTGACAAAGGACTGCTTCCCTCCCCAGAAATAGCAGTAAAAGCTGCTACTCATACTTAATTGAAAACATTAATTTTGTCTTGGCTGTCCTGTCTCTGCACCATATAATTCATGGGCTGCTGCACAACTGAGGCAGGGATGTGCTCTGTGAGGCACTCTGAGTAATCTCATGGAAATTAGCTATGTAAATTAGCTCTAGCAAGGCTGACCAGTAATTTATCCAAGCGGAACGTGTTAACTCACTGACTTGCATTCGTCATCAGGGTTGTCCACGTTTTGTGGAAAACAAGGCAGGCTTCCCAGTTGAAGTGTGGGTGCCTGTGGGAGTGCGGGCTCTGGGCTCTGCAGATCCCAGTGCTCCTGTCTGAGCCTGCAGCGGGATTTTCCCTCAGAAAATGCAGATGTGTGCATGGGTCGTTCAAGTGTAGCCCCTGCAGTTAAGTTGGATGAGGAGGAAGTAGCCAGGCAGTGCCCTCTGCATTGTTCCTGCTTTGGGGAGAAAATAGAGTATGAAACACTCCTCTTTATTTACAAGGGCCTGTAAGGACAGGCCAAGGGGGATGGCTTTAACTGCCAGAGGGGAGACTGAGATGAGCTCTTGGGCAGAAGCTCTTCCCTGTGAGGGTGCTGAGGCGCT
>JAOEHY010037006.1:0-16501 GCA_025447955.1 Psilopsiagon aurifrons
TGTGTGGAGACCTCATAGCAGCCTTCCAATATCTGAAGGGGGCCTATAGGGATGCTGGGGAGGGACTCTTCATTAGGCACTGTAGTGAGAGGACAAGGGGTAATGGGTTCGAACTTAAGCAAGGGAAGCTTAGATTGGATATGAGGAAGAAATTCTTTACTGTGAATTTCTTTACTGCGGGTGGTGAGGCACTGGAATGGGTTGCCCAGGGAAGTTGGGAATGCTCCATTGCTGGTGGTGTTCAAGGCCAAGTTGTAGTTGGGGGTGTTGGTTGGTGAGAAAATGAAAATTAGCTGGCAGTGTGCGCTTGCAGCCCAGAAAGCCAACTGTATCCTACGCTGCATCAAAAGAAGTATGACCAGCAGGTTGAGGGAGGCGGTCCTGCCCTTCTACTCTTCTCTTGTGAGACCTCACTTGGAGTATTGTGTGTAGTTCTGGTGTTTTCAACATAAAAGGACACTGAGCTGTTCGAACAAGTCCAGAGGAGGGCCATGAGGATGATCAGGGAACTGGAGCATCTTGTGTATGAAGGCAGGATGAGAAAGTTGGGGCTGTTCAACCTGGAGATGAGAAGGCTGCGTGGAGACTTCATAGCAGCCTTCCAGTACCTGAGTTGGGGCTGTAGGGATGCTGGGGAGGAACTATTTGTTAGGGACTGCAGTGATAGGACAAGGGGAGTGTGCTATTTTCATTATGTAAGCAGTTTTATTTTGGGGCTTTTTTGTCCCATTTTGGGGAGTCTAGAAATTATTAAAAATTAACTGGCTACCTACTAGTAATCCTAGTTAGCATGTACAATATCTGAGTTGACTGTTTCAGGTCACAAGTTTCATTTTAATTAGAATTCCATTTAATAAAATGTTTTTTCTACCATACATCTCTCTGTTTAGAGACATTGCAAGGAGCAATGGAGGGAATTCTCAAAGCACTGATTAACAGGTTATGTCAAATCATAATTCTGGCACAATTTACTAAAACTTTAGTCCGGGTTTATTTGGATTTTCCCTACACATTTTTTCCATTTATTTCCCGTCAGTAAAACATGGCATGTATATTTGCAGCTTGGGAGCAATGATGTACCAAATATTGTTCAGATTTTTCTGTGGTACTTTACAGTTACATGACTAAACAGCATGACTACTGCTGCCTTTGTGCTTTTATAAGCTTTCTGTCAGTTCTATGACAAAACATTTGTGGGCAATATATTTGTTTATGTTTTTTAATTAGAGTATAGGGTAGTGGTGTTACAACCTTGGTAAAACCCATGCTGCTGGGTCCAGACCACATTGCTGCATGTGGGCTCTACATATTCATCTCTCCCAGGCTTCCTGAGATGAAGCAAGCTCCGGACAGCTGCATCTCACCTTTGTGGTCACCATGGGGAGGTTCAGGACCTCCGTTTAGGACTTTCTCCTGCAAGATAAGTGAGACAATGTCATCTCAGTTGTAGTTCCGCAGTTTTGGTTACTCTTTCTCTAGACTTCCCAGTAGAATAAGCATGTTTTCCAGAGGAATATTTGGAAGCTAGAACACTAGATTCCACAAGTCATCTACAAGCTTTATAAAGGTTTTGATACTAGTCCTGTACAGTGTAAGAAATAGCCTCTCTATATTTTGGATATCCAAACTGGCTCTTGCTGTATTTAATCCCAGAAACATGTGGGCAATATGCTGGTCATATTTAAGCTGGCTGCTCTGTGGGGCTAGACTAATCTGAGATGGTAAATCTATGCTGTAGTATGCTGGGGTGTGAGGACTTCAGGTTGGTTACTGTCTTTCAGAGGTTTTCATCCATTATGCAGTATAGATATACTTGCAGAGTTCAGAGAAATGAGCTGAGTGCATTTTCCTGCCTCAACTTTCTTCTGTTACTCTTCAGTGTTTTGGGGTTTATGTCAGAGTCTCTGGAACACTCTGGTTTTGACAAGGTTTCTTCAAGTTTCAGAGTCTGTCCCTGAACTGTAAATTGAAATCTACTAGCAAGCTTCCCTGTAATACATTCCTTTTCCCTTTCTTGGCTTATATGTTGAGGCTGATAAGCCGCTGAAGTCTCCCAGCAGATTTGTATGGTTGCCACTCTGTAGAGTGCAATCTGACAACCTCGTTTGCACTGGATGGCAACTGCCTTTTTCCCTGTAAGCTTTCCAACTCTGCTCACCATCATCAACAGCTAACAGATCTCCTTTGTTAGCCTTGCCTCAGATGCAAGGGTCTTGCTAGGCATCTCCTGGGGTTTTTATCTCACTATGGAAGCAAAAAAATGCATTTGAAATGGAAAAAACTTTCCAAAGCAGTTGGTAGTCTAATACAAGGCAAGGAGAGAGAGAGAAAGAGACAATCCCTATGAACAGCCATAAGGCTTAGACATACAGACAGACATAGACAGATTGACCACATTGGCATTAATACTCTCAATCTTTTTACAAAAAGAAAATATTGCCAAGATGCTAATGTACACACATGGTAGCAATATGTTCATGAGGAAGTGTAGTTAAGTTAATTACTGGAGCTGGGCTGTATGGACTGTGTGCTGCACAGATGGACTGTGTGATACACAGGCACTTTTTAACTATGCAGATTCCTACTGAAGTGGTACAGCTTAATGACTCACTTGGATTAAAGCTGCTACAACCTATTGTCCCAATAATCCAGGATTTAAGCATGCAGTAATTGTATGTATCATGCATGAAAGAGCAATTTGTAGCTGTGGAAAGTTAAACACTGCTCCTAACTTCTTGGTTTTCTGTTTTCTTTATGCCCAAGAGCCAAAGTTTGAGTCCCAGCTGTGTTTGTTGCACACAAAGGGTGATTCCTTTTCTTACTCTTACTATTGCAAATTAGAAGTAACTCTGCTGAAGTACATGAAAGGGGAGCCAGCTTGAGTCTCTTCAGCAATAAGATATTGCTTTTCAGCTGGGTCTGCTTAGTGTCTTGCCCTGCAGGTTGCCACACATGAGCCTTGCTTGTTTTTATTCTGTCATAGAATGATTTGGGATAATAGGCAGACCCCATCTGTTCCCATTTTAGGACGATTTGCTTTCTTTTTCAAAATCTGCCCATAAATAATCACAGAGAGAAAAATACTGAGGTGTGAAGCACACACCATGGGGTTAGCACAGAAGGTCCTGCTTCACGTCTACTAGCACTTTCACTCAGGTATCGCAGCATATATCATACCTGACATCCAACATCATCTATGCAACTCCTTCAGGCCTAAATTGGAGCGTTACTGGAAAGAGTTGGGTGGATGGAAAATTAACCTTCTTCAGGAACTGCTTCCTTCCTCTCAGGTTAAATAAGGGCATCTCCATAGCTGTACTATTTTACCGTGCCAGGTTCATACTGAAAATCTGTGTGGCTCAAGCACAGATTATGGGTGTGATGTGTGGGGTGAGAGGGTGTGTTATAACGCACAACTTGGGAGGACATATTTGCAGCTGCCTGCATGCCTGTAGCATGACCTTTACTCCACTGTGAATTCTGCTTTGTGGCATTTTAAGGTTTTCCTTATCCTGAGGTGCAGCTGATTATTACAAAGAAGCTGCCAGGCACCCTTTCTGTCACAGACTTCTTGAGACAGATTAGCATTCCCTGTAAGCACTGTAGAATGAGAGGCTGTGAACCCAGTCTGGTGTGAGTGATTGAACATTGGTATTAGCTAATTTGTGGAGTATTATGATAATTAGGAAACATGAGACTTCACAAAAATAGACAGCTCGTAGTACTGAGAATATCACAAATGTTTCTTCTCCTATGTCAATTTGAACAGTGCTTTTGGCTAAGACATTACAGTAATCAGCTTAGCTAAATTTGTTTTGCATATCTGATGGTAATGAATGACTAGCTGTTATTCTTTTAGGTTGAAATCAACTATCTCTTTATAAAACAGGGAAGTCAGCAGTCAGGCTTCAGAAGCTGCAAGGCAGAGGTGGGGCAGGAGTCCGAATCCACACTCCCAACAACTGTGGGGTTGCAGGAGAGCACCCTAGCATGTGTCACTTTAGCTTCATGCAGCAAGCCATGTCTCGCATTCAGACATGAAGAGCTTTGGGATCTGCACAAATGTTGATTATGTCCCTGTTAAACCTTTGAAATGGTTGCAGCAAATGTTGGAGATGTAATATTTGTATGTTATGGTGTCTATGTGAGTGTGCCATTTGTTCCTCTGCTCCAGGGTGGGTTTTACAGTATGTGGGGCTTCTACTGTTATCGCTTATGGGCATTTTCCGAGTGTGGTAAAATGAAGAAATGATGGAAAAGTGAAGTCTCTGGTTAGAAACACACTTCAGCTGGATTGAGGCAGTTCACACAAGATGGAATTGTAGGCAGGCTTTTCTCAGATGCTTTTTTAGTTGATCCAATTTATAATCTGTCCCTGCAAACATGCCATTTCTAATGGGTTCCATATGCCTGTAAGCCTTCCTGTTATTTCCTACTTTAAGGATTGCTCTGTTCAGCAAGAAGTCTGCCACTCTGCAGCTTGTCGAAGGGTTTGTTATTTTTAAAATCCCAAACAAAAACTGGAAGAGGGCCTCGGATTAGATGCCACTTTTACAGGAATTCTTCACAACTAACCTAGACCTCCGTTCTGATGCCGCTGATGGCAACATAAAGTCTGTTTAAAACACATATGCTAATGTAAATAAGGGAGGTTGAGGTATTCTGGCAGCCAGAAGTAGCCACAGTAATAGAGACTGTGTAGGGAGCTCAAGATGTCCACTTGCTGATGCTACTATAGAGTTTATTGTTTTCCTCATTCTTTTATTTAATTTTTTCTCCCTAGGCCTCTAAACTGCTTTTATGCTGAATTATTTCATCTTGGTTCCAGAGAATGGTTCTGTAAATACTCCTCTCAGCCACATTTTATGGTCTGTGAGTATGGAGGGGTTTTGAAAGCTCATTGATACTTTACTGCCTACACATTTCCCCATCTATTCCCTATTCTGCTGCTGTCTCTTCCGTCCTACATTAATCCTCCATTAACACCTTAAGACACTGATGAAGGATGCCAAGGTCATTCCTGTGCCAGCAAGCTTTTGCAGCTATGGACAATCATGTCTTATTGCTGAGTATGCCAGTTTTAGTTTTTCTCAAGAGGAGATTACTAGGAAAATTATCGCTGCCAGCTGAGCTCCTGAATCCCTATTACTTTCCTATTGAAAAAAGAGCAGTTTGCAAATCTGAATACCTTGGCCAAGACTGAAGGCCTCTCCTTTCTGTGCCATTTGCAGTGTATATCCAAAAAAGGTTCCCTAGTTAATAATCTCCTAAATTTCAAATTAATGCAATTAGTGTTTGAGGTAACTTGATAAGATGGAAGAAGCAGGGAGCTGAACTGCCTCTGGCAATGCCTTCCCAGCACACATGGCCTCGTTTCTTCAATTCTGTCTTTGGATTCCATTTCAAAGAAACACCTCTACTTTAAGCACCCACGTAGGCTTATGATGGGAAAAAATCAGTAGTATGTTGACATATGAATTACTATTTTTAATCTGTATTAGATTAGCTGCTACAGCTTGTAAAGTGCCACACTAGGCATTTTACAAACAAATTGTGTGAGGGAGTCCCTGCCAACACAGAGTTTATGATCCAGACAGACAAGATAGACCAAACGCAAGAAAAGGCAAATGTCACCTTTATTTTGTGTCTGTGTAAACTGAAGCCCTGGGAGAGTTTCTTCGAGGTCGTAGGCAGCCTCAGTGAAAGATACATGGATTGAATCCTCGTCTCTCAAGTCCTGGGACAATGCATGATACGTTAGACAAGCATTTCTCCTAAAATACTCTGAACATTCCTCAAATTGAAGTCCCCACAGAAAGCAGAAGTTTGAATAGGAGTTGACTTTGTGTGACTTGCAAGCTCAGAGCAAAACACCTATTAAGAAGCCATGAAAAAAGTCAGATTAATCTTCTGATGAGGGTAGTAATTAATTAATGTAATCTTGATTTAATTTAGTGGGCCCAATTCTTTACTGGTTTTGCAGTTAGAATATGCTGAAATAATCAAGTTGTACAAGCTTATCACTGTCTAGAGCTGGGTGGGCTTGCTTTCTCAAAATCCAGTGTCTAGCAGCTTGGACATTAATGAGAAATGGAAAAAAAAAAACAATTTTGCCTTTTTAAAGAAAGAATCTTCTCTTCTGCAAACCCAAGAATATTAGCATGAGATGTGGTTTGGTTTGGCTGAAACATGATAAAGGGGAATCTAAGCTTCCATGAGCTAAACATGAAAGTACTCATCCCCAGACATGTAGAATACAAGCCTGTCATTTTTCTTTGAATTGTTCGTATTCAGAGGGGGCAGTAAAGCAACTTAATTGTCTATTTTGCCACATTAAAAGCAGTTAGCTTGTCCAGAGCGCAGAACTCTCCAAGTGTTGTAAATTAGATGGGAGGCGAACAATTCTTGTAAAAGGTCCCTAGGGGATCATATTTATAAATTCCATCTAATAGCTACTTAGTATCAACAAGAATATGTCAGTATCAGTGCATGAAAAACTAGTACTGGAATATAATGTGTTAAATCTTGTATTGCTATCTCTGATTAATGAGGACTGACCTTTGCAGCAATATATACAGTCAGTTTATTAAAGCAGGGACAGAGCAATCTCAAAGCCTTTGGTCAATCTGGGTTGCTTGGGGCTGAGGAATTTCCATTTAAAATATCTCTTCAGGTGATAAAGACTGATTCAATAGAGATCAGCTAATAAAGAAAGTGCTGGAAGCTACTATTACATTCTAGCTTCTGTCAGCTTAACAGCAAAAACTTTTAATGAGGAAACCATAAAAGTTGACCTAATGAATCAGAAATGCTTTTCCTTGCTGGCTAATTATAGAGTGCCTGGAATATCTTTTGACATATGTAATTTAGAAAATAGGGGTCTATTGAGCTTCCCTGCTCTTGAAGGAAACCTATTGCGTAGCAGGAAACTGGAAAATGCTCTCCTAGGAGGATATGGGGTTTGACTTGGTTTCACTGAGGAATCTCTCTGTCAGGTGGGCTGGGTGTAGGGGACATACAAACAATTTAAATTAGTGGTTGATATGTATAAATATTGTTTTGTGTAAAGAGCTATAGTTGTGGAGGATACAAGATGGATAAGAATGATTGCTTCATGCATCTGGTCTGGGAAGGAGCGTTATGAAAATGTCCTAGTTAGTAAAGTAGAAAATATATCGAGATATCCTGTTTACAGTTACAGTGTGAAGTGAGATGTCTAAGGATGCCACTGAAGATGATGTTTGCTGTTTGCTTAAAGTTTTTCTTCTATTAGCAATACATTCTGACATCAACATTTTCTTTTTTTTGTGACCTAGGGAAAGTTCATAAATATTGCAGAAAAATCTAAAAGTCCAAGCCTTGATCAGATTGGGTACTTAGGAACGCAGGAAATAGTTTCTGCTAGTGTTGTCACTTCTCAGTTTCCTTTCCACAAAATCTCTCTTTCTAAATAGGCAGGATAGACAAAAGAAGGACGTATTCATATTTGGCAGACATGAAGCACAGAGAAATAAAATAATTTATAAAAAGTTACAATGGAAATTTGCATTAGAGCTAGGAACAGAACTCAGATTTCAGAAGTCTTAATTTGGAAACTGAACTGCAACCTAAGTTAGCATGTAAGGGCTTAATTTATGATTATTGTAGTCTATTTCCATTTTCATATGAAGCTTCCTGGATTGCTAGGTCCAGTCTGGGTTTTTCTCTTCGATTCCTATTCTACAGAGCTCTGAAATATATAAAACACATTTACAGGATATCCAAGAATCCTGACAGATAAATGTAAGGTGTTTGGGTTTTTTATGTGTTGGGTCAAAATGTGGTTCGTAGTAAAAATTACAACCCAGTTTACAGAAGTTGACAGTTACAGAGAAAATGCAGATGTACAACATACTGTAAATAAACAACTCCTTCCCTCTGTGATTCAGAAACAAAATCTTAAGTTAAAAAGTGAAAGTTGTACAAGTTGTGGGTACAATCCAATTGAGATGAGGTGGAAAGGACTCTGCAGTTTTAATCTGTAGCAAAATACAGGCAACTGTTTTGAATAAAAACCTCCTGTTTTCAACGCGGTGCTATGCTCAGATTTGAAGATCAGCTAGTCTCAAGTGCCCAGCCAAAGGCAAGATATATTCCACCAGACCAGGCTGCTCAAAGCCCCTTCTAACCTGGCCTTGAATACTTCCAGGGAAGGGGCAGCCACAATTTTCTGGGCAAGCCATTCCAGTGCCTCAACATTTTTAAAGCTTAACAGGAACTCCTAGGAGGTAGGAATTATTTTCTGTTAAAGTAAGAGGTTTACTCTGGTTTCTTGTAGAAAAAAAGAGACACTTTTGGAGATTTCCTTTCAAACTCCCTCACAGTTTGAAACTAAAGTTTCAAAAACTAAAAGTAAAACTTTTAGTAAAAAACTAAAAGTAAACTAAAAGTAAAGCCAACTAAACTGAGAAATGTTGCTGCATGTTCCAATAAGCTCTTGAGGGGGTGTTGGTTCTGGGGCTAAGGCTTAGGGTGGGTGAGTTCGTTAGAGCAACCACATCTTCTATAGGAGTGAGTAGTATTACACTGCATACTGGTTGCAGTACTGTTGGTGCTGGAGTTGCCATAAGAATGGAAGGCTATGTGGCATGTCCCCCACAGGGGTTGCTCAGGTGTTCCAAGGAAGTCTTCTCATAGAGAAAGTGATAGCTGGAGATGGAGAGCTGAGAACCAGGTTCACTGCAGAGCTTGGGCCTGTGGTTTGACAGGCTGCTGCTATGATCAGAACTGTAAGTGGAAGCAACTTTAGTGTAGGTCTAAAGTCAAGTCACCTGTAGACTGGTTTGGTTATACCATACCAGCCATATTTATATTAGCTGTCATGCCTGGTGCTGGCTGTAACACAACTGATCTTGCGGCCTTACTGATTTAGCCGTAGGTACAAGTGTTCGGCCCCTTGTCCTATCATGACAGAGCTGTAGACTATGCTAGGTTCCCTGCATAAGAACCTAGGGTCCAGCCAGTTTCCAGGCAGTTAGTATTTGTCCATCTTTAGCCAGGTCTTGGTTTTCTTTGCAGGGCTTATTTGTAAACAAGGTATTCCTTCATATGTCCAGCTTGCAAACGCTTGGACTTACTGCAATTGATGCTAAACTGCAGCTGGGGAGCTTATGAGCCTCATTAAGATCAGCCCTTTTTAAACAATGTGGTTAATGCCTGTGAGACTGCAGTCTCTCTCCTGCTCCAACAGATGCTTAGATCCTAGGATCTCCAGCTGATATTATTCGTTGATATCTGTGGCTATCAGACTAGGGGGACAGGCTGTTTTTCTCTGCTAGGCATGCATGAAATATGGTCCTAGTTGTGAGAGGGATGGGAAGCAGAGCTGGCTGTGTCTGTCTTGCATCCTGTATGTGAGACTTGACAAAGACAGGCACTGTGCCAACCTTCCTGAGACCTCCTTGTCAAGTACAGTCAAAGGGAGCCATGGCAGAGGGCAAAGAGACTCCATCTTCACATTAAGGTAGGAGCCAGTGCCTACCTTACTCAAGAAACTACACATTACAGTGGTCCAAAGATTCAGCTGTACTTAATTTCTTGCTAGCAAATGCCACATATCTAATGCAAATAAATTTCCTTTATCCTTCTTTATTAAGAATTTGAATGATTCAGACTTGGGATGCTCCTTCTTTGTTCTCTGTGTTTTGAGCCTTGAGAATTATGTGTGTCCTGAGCTACTTGGTTAGGAACTTTCTTTCCTAATTGTGTAATTCTCTATTATTAGCTTTCAATGTCACAAGGATTCACAATAGCATTCCAGATTTTTTTCATGTGGGGTTCAACTCTGTGGCAAATCTGCAGCGCACTATTTTAGGAGCAACTTTGGTCTAGTCTTTTTGTGCATTATTTGAATTTCAAGTGAATACATAATTGCACATAGACCCATTAAGAAGATTTATGTTCTCTATATTTCCTGTGTGTTTAACATCCCCGAATTTTTCACTGGGCCTTCTGGTACTGTTTATTTACTTATGGTTGGTTTTAGGCTGTAGGCATTAATAATTTTATGACTGAGTGTTCCTAACAGATGGCTTTATGGGCTGTAGCAGCCACCAAAGAGAAGTGCCAGGCACAAAATGAAACCATATATAATACAAACAGTTGTGTGCAGGCTTGCTGTAGGTCACAGAAATACCTCATTTATTGAGTATTCTTCTGTAAAGGAAGGTTAGAAACAACAGCTAAGAATGGAGCCAAAGGCACTTCCTCTGGATAATATTAATGTTATATTATTGTGTCTTGGACAAGTGTGTAATTGGTACCAGTCAAAGAGGCCCTCCTCATTTTTTGAGTGTCTCATTAGAGAAGCCTATAGATTCATGGCTTGTTACAAGTTAGTGTGTGTTTGCAGACAGTACATGGTCTGTTACCTCTGAAAATAGAGTAGCTTATTGACTTTTAAGGGACTGTGTGAAAAGGAGTGGAGCACGTGTGATAAAGTGATCTGACTTATTTTTGTGGAAGTCAATGGGAGAGTGATACTAGTCTGTTCTGTGCCTTGTAAATCTGCAGGCAGTACATTGTGGTACCATGTAGGTAGTTTTTTCTTGTGTCTGTTCTGTGTTAATGTTCTTCTATATCCAGGGAAAGAATCCAAGTCTATAGGCCAGTGAAAGCTGTATGAGATGCAGATTCATGAGCCTTTTTTGATAATTATTTTAACACAAAGCTTATGCATATTGACATGAAATAAGTTCATGTATATTGGCATAAAAGAAGCACATTATAGGCTTGTAATCTTGAAACCCTTTGGGGCTTATACCCAACTTTTCTGGTGAAACTCAAAGATCTTGTGACTCATTGTCAGCCTCTGATACTGCAAATTGGGGATTTATCATTGATCCCACAGAAGTAGTGCCAAGGTTTACCTTATCTTGACAAGACTGGATTACATTCAGCTGCATCTCAATAACTTACAGAAGTTACAGATAGCTCCTGCAAAAATGGAGATGTAAAAACTTGTAGCATGATTAGAGAATCTTAAACTGTTGCCCCCAATTTTAATGACTGTAGAGAGAGACCACAGGAGACAGGAAAAAAGAAACCACTGTGTCTCCTAGATAACTTGACTGGCTTAGTAGTCTGGGTAGGAAGTTATTACCTGTTTGTGCTTTTCAAAATACCACAGCCAAAGAGAGAAAGGGAAGAACTGGTGCTACGTGATTTCTTGAGGTTTAACTTTGCTGAGCTGGTGTCGTGGTTTAAGCTGTAAATCAGCCACGCAGTTTGTTCACTCACTTCTCCCTCCTAAAAGAACTGTTGTGGTTTAAGCTGTAAAACAGTTTGTTCACTCACTTCCCCCTCCTTCTTCCCCCCCACTCCAAAGAGTGTGTGTGGGGGGGAATGGGGAGAAGAATCGAAAGAATGTAACTCCCATGGGTTGAGATCAGAACAGTCAAATAACTAAGGTATAATACAAATCACTATTGCTATCACCAATAATAATAATGACCAGGGAAAAATACAAGGGAAGAGGATAAAAGTGCTCACCACCCAGCGATTGAGCTGTGAACTACTCTCTTCCAGGTTCCTGCCCCCAGTTTTTACTTTCTGGGCATGACGTGCTGCGGTATTGAAAACCTCTTTGGTCAGTTTGGAACAGATGTCCTGCCTCTGCTCCCTCCCGGCTTACCCTCCTCCCTGGCAGAGCATGAGACTCAGAAAGTCCCTGGCCAGACCAAAATGTACTAAGCAGTAACCAAAACATTGGTGTTATCAACATTGTTCCCAAGCTGAAAGTCAAAAACACACAGCTCCACACCAGCTACCAAGAAGGAGAAAAACGACTGCTACTGCCGAACCCAGGACAGCTGGTCCATAAGCCATGTGATGTGGATGACTTGTTGTAAAGATATTGTGCAGCATGATTAGGAAAAAAAAAAAGGCTTGTTATGCCAGTCATCTAGGAAAAAGGATTTTTGTATAAAACCTGGCAGTAATCTTTATGGCTTTCAAATTGTGCAGTCTTTGAAAAATGCATGTTTTTTGTCTAATAATTTGTGAAAACCTTGGGCCAAAGGAGCATAAGTCACTGAGTCATTCTTACAGACCAGAGCACGTATGTAAATTCAGTGTAAGGGAGCAGGGCATTACCATCCTCTTCTTTTGTATACACGACATGATGAAAGCAATAGAGAAGTCTGATGGTGTAGTTCAAAATATTATATATTTGAAATACTTGAGTTGTGCTCATGCTTTATGAAAAAAAAAAAATGTTTGAAGACTAAGGGCAAAATGACTTTTTTTCTTTTTAGTAGAGTGAAATAAATATAAGGACTGAGATTAAGCCTTAGCAGCAGATGTCAGTATGTATATGGATGCACAAGTAAATGCTTAATAATTTACCAGCAAAGCAAGAGCCAAGTTAAGCTTTTCATATTTCACTGTAAGCCATACTGTCACCAGGCTCTGGTAGTTCCTCCTTTATTTGATGTCTTGACCTCTTCTGAATCATTATAAAAGATATCTTTTCTCTGCAGAATCCTGTTTTAAAAATGTCGGTCATCAAGAATTAGGTTCAGAAGAGATTCCTAGGTGGTGGGATTTCAGTGCTGTCTCTGAAACTTTAAATTATGATCATGTCAGAACACTGGAAGCTGATTTCGATGCAGATATCAACAGAGGCCCTATCATAGCCTTACAGTAGGATTTGAAAGGTTCAGCACTTTACATTGTAGGTTTTTGTGCTTGCTCATGACCAGAAGTATTATTATCAGTTTTGTCTATAATGACACTGTCTATAATTCACACTGTCCCCAATTGTGCTTACAGAGCAACAAAATACTTGTCTAGAGGTCATGAATGCAGCAACTGTTAGGAGAACCTGGTGATGACAAATGGGGTGCAAACTTAGAACATGTAGAGTTGTTCTGTTGTGATGAAGGCCTGGAGCTGATCTCTTAACTTGCAAGGGAAGCTGGTAAGTGGCAATACTATGGATCAGTTACTCCTAAAAACCATTCTCTGATTGTCCTGGTAAACATGACATCATCTTTTTGCAAACTGGGGTACTGCACAGTGTGCTACCAGATGGTTAGCTGCATGAAGCAGATAATCCTCTGTCCTTCCTTTAATGTCCAATCAGCTAATGGGATGAGCAACAGACTCAGGTGTGTATTTTGCTTTGTTGATAACATTTACTAAGTCTTTTTACCTGATGCCTCCCAATACTTTGGGGTTTTTTAATGGTGGCCAGCTATCTCATGAGAGGTTCCATCCAGCTTGCCCTGAAAGCAAGCCATGGAAGTTTTAAAATTTTTAGTTTCTTTTCTTAAAGGTGCTCAGTACCCTTCATGAAAAACATCTAGCATATATAAATTACATACTTGCTGATTTATAGATGCTAATTTAGAGTGGAATGCTACTTGCTTTTGAATTCTCTCTGGTTTTTCTCTTGATAGCAAGTGATAAGAGAGTTGCCAAATAAAGAATATGTGCAATCCTGATATGTCAGCTCTTGTAGATGTTTTTATCAAGTCTGTGATCATTTGGTGTAAAGGCTAATAGGACTTCTTTCTCTGGGGGTCCTTTCCACATTGCATGTGAGTTTCCACAGATTTTAATGGACTCTTCTGAGGCATCTAGATATGTATCTTGTTTAGCCTCATTCCCCTCCCATCTGTAATCTGCACCAAGCAAGGGCCTTTTCCAGCAGTTATTAGTGGCAGGAAGGCATCTTGCTGTGAGCTGCAGGTCTTGGATTTTAAGGTCCTCTTTGCCTCCTCCCTAGGTTGCAAGTCCCAGAAGCCACTTTCATCTTTCCTTTTTCAGTCTGCTGCTGTGTGGTCCTTTTGAATAACCTCATGGCAGAACTAAAAAGAGCAAGGGAAGGAGAGGTGGTGCTTACAAGACGTAAATGTTTTGCTGACGTTTGCATGGTAACTGTAAACATGAATACTTGCGCTGTGTGTACGCATTTCTAGTACAAACAGCTCAACTATCAGTATGACAGTTAGCATGAATATATAAAATATTCATACCTTGTTCAAGTATGCAATGATGAGCTCAAAGAACATCACTCTTTCACAAGCTTGTCAGTTTATTATTCATGCTCTGCACAGTTGATATCTGTAGACAGTATTTTTAATGTGCATATTATATGCTAAGAAATATGTCTTATTTCACTTAATTTTTGGAAGGCTTGCATTAACAGTGATGCTGATCCTCACCTTGTATGCTGGGCACGAGAATTAAAAAATCCAGCCCTCTCTTTTGGGATACTTGTATCCTTGATTTAGATTAAGCTTTTTTAAAGCTTTTCCTGCTAAGGTGCTCCTTTTAGCAAACAGGCAACTGTTAATGAAGTGGCAACACTGCAATGTTATGGCATTATTAGTACTGTTCCATTGCACTTGTTTCTATTTTTCCCAAAATTACCTGAGATTTTTCCTGTGCAAAGCAGACAAGAACCTGAGTTAGGGTAAGACGCAGTTTCAGCGACTTGGTATTGCTCTAACAACTTTCATTTGGCCATCTGGGGAAAGTAAACCAACTTTTATCCAGTTTAAGTGTGGACATAGGGAGTCTGAAATCACTCTGTGAATGTAAATGTGCATTCCCCAATTCTCCCTAAACGTTTGAACTTGTATGATTTCAACAAAATATAACAGGATAATAAGAAGCTGCAAAATACTGAACTCTTAAGAGAATCAAGTAGAATTTTTAGCCTTCAAAATCATTAGTTCAACCTGTCACCAACTAGGAGGTGGCAAACCATTTGGTCTCTCCTGTCACTAACTGCTTGTGTCCAGCTGACCACTTGGGAGGCACACAATGCTTAGGCTCCTGATGAAAAAGCATATGTGTAGTTTGGGACAGACTGCAGCTCAAACCATCTCTTGCCCAAGGGGGAAATTAAATAAAAATAAGCCTCTGGTGTTAAAATGTAAATGATGGGGACTTGGACTGTTACCTTATTTAAATCAATTGCAAAAAAATAAAATCAGTCAGCCATGAGGAACAAATGAATTGAAAATAAAGCATCATGCATGTCAGTACTCACGTGACTGTTCTTGACACCCTTTTTCTTTGCCTTTTCTGCATGCTGGCTTTATCTTGAAATGACTTCTAACACTGGGCTCACGAATGGCTATAATCCTAAAAAGCATGGTCCAGGTCAAATCAAATGCAGACCCCACACTGACTCCTAACATGCCATGATTCCATCACTTGTCTTTCAGCAAGTTTGCACAAGGCTTTACTCAGTGGGGCTCTGATTCTTGACTCAGGCTTGTGCATACATGATTAATGAAAATTATTTTTCACTACTGTTATGTGGAAAAGAATTTCAAAAAGAAAGGATTTACAGTTAGTTACCTCTGTCTAAATAGACACAATTACAAAGAACAGCTTCACTTTCAGAGATCATCAGTACCCTCTTTTCCAGTGGTATCTGAGCTATGAAAAACAGAATAGTTCTTAAGGGCTGAAATATGGATTTTTTTACTAACCTGAGATTCCTTCAAGTTAAGAATAAAATTTTATCCATGATTTTTGCTCCAAATGCTTACTATTTTCATGCCCAAGCTGAGTTTGCATAATAACCAGACAGAAATCAATATCTAACTTTCACTCTTTTGCAAGATTCATTTGTTTATGCGTATTCATTCTTCAGTAATCTTTATTCAATGTTAAACCCTCTTTGCAGTTTGTATGCAACAATAAGCAATATTTATTAATGATCTTTCACATATGAATTGGAAGATGTTACTGTGATAAAGGAATTCTAATGTGCAGCTGTGCAATTTAAACTACTCTCTTGCTGTACTGGAGATCAAACTTCTGTGTAAGGCAAGTTTATTTGAAAATAAAAATTAGTACAAATTTCAAGTTGATAACTTTGTTTTGGCTGTTAGATGAAAACACTATGTGAAAAATTGGATGCCAAAGCAACCCTATGCCCTCAAATAAATCCCACTGTATCAAATGGCTCTGAAAGTAGTTTAGTCACCCACTAGTGACAATTCACAACTTTATGCCTAGATTCCTAAACAAGACAGAAATACAAGTTCTAGCTGTCATGATATCTGCACAATGAGAAAAGAAGCTGTCTACATTTATGGAACAAAAGCTTGTAACTTCTGACTCACAGAGGGCACTAAGTGGAATTAGAGGATCATTCCACCAAGAGGGAGCTAGGAGCCATCCAAACAGAAAAGAATAAGGAAAGGCAGGAGGTGTCTATGCAGTGAGAATAATAGAAAAGATTTAGAGATGGCCTGAATTAAGTGTATACTTGGTATTGTTATTTCAGGAAGGATGACAGCATGGATTCAAAGGCAAGTGATTAAGAAACTGGAAATGATACAGCCCAGAAAGCCAACCATATCCTGGGCTGCATCAAAAGGAGCGTGACCAGCAGGCCGAGAGAGGTGATTCTGCCCCTTTACTCTGCTCTCGTGAGACCTCACTTGGAATATTGTGTGCAGTTCTGGTGTCCTCAACATAAAAAGGACATGGAACT
>JAOEHY010037006.1:16601-41519 GCA_025447955.1 Psilopsiagon aurifrons
TATGAGGAAGAAATTCTTTACTGTGCAGGTGGTGAGGCACTGGAATGGGTTGCCCAGGGAAGTTGTGAATGCTCCATTGCTGGCGGTATTCAAAGCCAGACTGGACATAGCCTTGGGTGATACGGTTTAGTGAGAGGTGTCGCTGGCCATGGCAGGGGGGTTGGAACTAGATGATCTTAAGGTCCTTTCCAACCTTAACTATTCTATGATTCTATGATTCTATACCTGCATTGAAGGCAGGTATCATAGAATTTAGTATGCTCACATCTAAGTACCTGGGTAATCTCCAGTTCAGCCTTTGGGAGGGATTGCTTTATAAACTGGAATTTTTGGCAGCAAGGAATGAATACATAAATGCATATCTGATACATAAAGTGAAGAAATTGTAGCAGATTATACTATACTACAAGATAAGGGCAAAAATATTTGAATACCTGAAGATAAATAAGAAATGGCATAAAATATTTCATTGGTTTATCAAAGGTAGGCTTTTGCCAAGCTAACATAATGGTGTTTCTTGGCTAAATAAATAATTTCTACACAAAAAGTGCTCACTGTATCATTCAGTACAATGCCACATGTGGCCTACTACTTAGACTGGAGAAGAAGATATTAAGAAGAGAAACTAGTATCTAATATATTGCTGCATTTCAAGAAATAATCCTGCACTAAAGCAAAGTTGAGGAGTTGGTATGCAATGCAGATCTTTGTCCAGGTCTGGTAGGATGTGTCAGGCATGGCATATTGTGCCACTGAACCTGCTTACTAATAATCAAAATATGAGAGTATACATGCTATTGATGCTATACTTTTTATGATTTACTCTGTATTTACTTAAAAAGCAAGAAATCTCTTTTTTCCTCATAGTCTGTGGTATGTCTCTACAAATGCGATCCTTGACACACATTGAAATTCACAGGATTCCCTCAATCAGATGGGAAAGTTAGAATCATAATGAAATTGTGAGGTGATATTATAATTTTGATTTCTGGCGTATATTACCTGTGAAAGTGGGTAGCAGAATAGAAAACTTAAGATGCAATCCTAAATGAGATAAAAATCTGATTTCAGGTGATTTCTTTTCTTTTTTTATATACTAATTTACCCATTTCCTCCTATTCTTTAGTCCTTGTGCATCAGTGTGATAGCACTGGTGCCCCTGCTTACTTCCATTTCTGTTTATTGCTCCCGTGTTGCACTGCTTCACCCACTGGAGGTCATTCCTACTTCCTCCACAAAGGGCTGAGTTAGGAACAGGGAAAATGGATTTTGTCATTTGCTGCCAGATTTGCTTTTATGGTTCCAAGTTTTCCTGCATTGGGTTATTAACCACAAATGCCACCAGCCTTTTGAGAGCTCCTTGTAATCTGTTTCACAGTGTTTTTGTCCTTTGTGTCAAAACCTACTTCCCTTTCCCCTTCCTTGAGAGTGTTTATTGCATTCCTCTTTATTTCTGAGGCATCAGAGAGCCACACAAGTGGTGTGCATATGACGTAGACTTGCCAGCAATGTTTTGATTGTGTGAGGCTGCTGATGGAAGGGCTGCTCCTCCCTGCTCTACAGCAGCAGTGCAGCCCTGTCTCCATCCGCGAGCATACAAGCGATAGGAGGTCAACTCAGACCTCTCGGTAAATGCACACATGGATGCTATGCGCCATCAAATCTCCTCACGACAGATTCAGCAGCAAAGCAGTTGAATTGAACCAGCTTCAGGAGATAGTAGCTCTGTAGCGGCTCATTGGTTCTATGGTATATTTAATTATTTTTTCCTGGCTCTTACACACCTCCTTACTTCCTTACTTTGTGCTCTGACAATAAGCTAAGTTCTGGGATCATAAGTTTTAGTCCAAAGGGATAAAATCATTAGAGCTAAGCTTGAAGAGAGAGTGACACAGAAGATAACTTATCCTCTTTTTTCTTTCTGTTAGTGATAACGATTAAAAACAAACAAAAAATCCTTTTTGTATCAGAAATACTACTTCTGCCATTGGCAAGCTAGTGAGAGAGTGAAATTCCAGGATTCAAGGAAGTGAAGGCTAAATCCATGAAAGGGAATCCTGACTAAAAACCTTGGGGCTCCATCATTAATATTAGAAGTGGGAAAACTAAAGAAGTTTTAAGCTGAGAGCTTTGAACTAGGTTTGAAGGCAGAAGGAGATAATGCCAGGCTTGCTAACAATGAGCCATGGGGTAGCATGCCACTGTTGGAGTCTGGATCCAGAGGGCAAAATAAACACCTTTATGCCAATGCCTGCAGGATGGACAACAAACAGGAGGACCTGCTTATGGCCGGGATAGGTGGACTCTTTGCTGAGTTGGAAACCGTCATTTACCACCAAAGAGTGGTAGTAAATGGTATCACATCTAATTGGCTACCATTCACTAGTGATGTCCCTCAGAGATTGGTGCTAAGGCCAGTATTTTTTAAAATCTTCATTGATGTTCTGGATGAGGGGATCAAGTACATGCTCAGTAAACATGCGGATGACACCAAGTTGGCTAGGAGTGTCGATCTACTGGAGGAGAGGAAGGTTCTATGAAGGGATCTGAACAGGCTGATCAATGAGCTGTGGCCAGTGGTATGAGGCTGAACAAGGCAAAGTGCCAGGTCCTGCATATGAATCACAACAGTCCCATGCAATGCTACAGGCTTGGGGAAGTGTGACTGGAAAGCTGCTTGGTGGCAAAGGACCTGGGGGTGCTGACTGATGGCCACTGAACATGACCCAACTTGCACCCAGGTGGCCAAGAAGGCCAGCAGCATCCTGGTTTGTATCAGCAGTAGTTGGGCCAGCAGAGCCAGAGCAGTGATTATGCCCCTAGACTGGACGCTGCTGAAGCTGCACGTTGAATACTGTGTTCAGTTCTGGGCCCCTCACTGCAAGACACATTGAGGTGCTAGAGTGGGTCCAGAAAAGGGCAAAAAAGCTGGTGAGGGGTCTGGAGAATAAGTCTTAAAAGTAACAGCTGAGGGAACTGGAGCTGTTTAGTCTGGAGAAGGCTCAGGGGGCACGTTATAGCTTCCTACAACTACCTGGAAGGAGGATGGAGAGAGGAGGTGGCTGATCTCTTCTTCCAAGTAGCAAGCGACAGGACAAAAGGTAACGGTCTCAGGCTGTGCCAATGAGGTTTAGATTGGATATTAGGAAAAATTTATTCACTGAAAGGGTGACCTGGTATTGGAACTGGTTGACCAGGGAAGTGATGGAATCACCATCCCTGGAAGTTTTCCAAAACCATCTAGATCAGGCCCTTAGTGACATGGTTTAGTGGTGGTCTTGGCAATGCTGGATAATGGCTGGACTTGATCTTTAAGGTATTATCTAACCCATTTAATTCTACAAAAAGCAGGAATGCTTCCTTCTTCCACTCACTTTTTGCAAGACAAGGCAGCTTCTCAATGATCAGGTCAGTGTTGTTGTGAGGTTGAATTTAACTGTGTGTTTACTGGCTTTTGCTGCACCCTGGCCATGATGCATGGGAATAGGGGGAATTTATTGCCTGATATAACCTAAAGATGGTATATTTCTTTACCAAATTAGAGGAGTGATGTCCTGATGTGACATGCCTCAATCTTGGCAAGATAGAGCTCTCATTGCATATCCAGCAGGTCTTTTGGCTAACATCAAGCTTCATGTTTAGACAAAATCTGAGTATTTTTTGATTTTTTTTTTATTAGAAATCTTTAGCATGTTTTCTATCAACCAAAAGCTGTACAACCACAATTTATGTAGCCTCTTGATATCATCTTTAGAAAGAATTTTTCTTCCATTTAATCTTTGGTGTTCAAAGATAATTAAACTATTAAGTAACTTTGGTCATCATTGTAATATACTTTGGGTTTCAGGAATAAATTGACCTTTCTTTGGAGGAAGATTTGTGCATCAGAGGCACTGGAAGGAGTCTATGGTTTGCATTTGATTGCTCTGAAATTACTTTCTTGCAGATAACCTCCCTGTAGGAGCTGTACTTCAACTCAGCACAAGAGTGGAGTGAAGAAAATGTGCAGGACTGCTTAATCTCCTGAAAGCCCTGTAGAGATGCTAGCTTGCATTGTGTCCCCCATCTCACTGGTGCACAGTAAAGCTGTCAAGCTGATGAAGGAAATTTTCATGGGACTAGGGTAAAGTCTCAGAAGCCGAGGCACAAGGTCCAGTTCTCTTCATTTCTTTGCTCTAAGGCTGTTGCACAGTGAAATGCTCTGTATTCAGATATGAAGAGTACATTTCCTACTGCCAGAACACATAATGCTTTCTCTGTATTGTGCTATTAAAACAATTCTAAATGCTGTTGCTTAAGAAGCAAATCTCCCTTGTATGCACAAAATCCAGATCACTCAGGATAGCAGCCCTAAATCCCATAGAGAAGGACAGACAGGTCTTTCTGAAGTGCTCACTTAAAGTGAAATAAATAAGGACAATACTGCATTGAAAACCTTCTACAGTTTCAGAAATTAGATACCCGTATTCTATTTGCTAAAATACTACAGATAAGCATTACAGAGTATAGCAAAGCCAACCTAATTATATTACCTTCCAATTCTAGTCTGATCTATTTCACTAATATTGATTTCACTTTGTATCCCATTTGAGCTTACAATGGCAACTGAATTAAGCCAATGTACTTAATTTTGATGTCTATCTGTGTGGAGAAAGAAGAATATATGCCTGGTGGAGATCATTTACAGGGAACAAATCCTCCTGTAGATTTTTCTTATGCTATGGCCCAGCATTAGTCAAGCAATGTATGTGTCTATGCAATTTAGGAAAAGAAAAATCAGAGATGATTCACAATTTAAAAAGTCTCAAACAGGCTATTGAAGAGCTCATTAATTTTACAGCAACATCCATATATTGATTTCTCACTCTGTAGGTAGAATTTTTATAAAGATGCCTTTTGAAATTGGTCAGAAATCACACTGTTTCTTAGGGTTATCTATTACAATTTTTTTTAAACTTTATGCACATGGGTATAATCCATAAACATCTACTGTAATTTACTTAACAATCTTGCCTCCCGGCAGCAGTATTTACTGTGTCCTAACAGAATGATAAGAAGTCAATTTGGTAGACAGACAGGAAAAAAGTATGCTTAGTAGGTGGTGGGAGCATTAAAAAGGACGTGGTTTTGCTGAAACAGGAAAAAAAATAGCTTATACTTGCCACATAAACTTGGAAGATTAAATTATCACAGAATCAAGAACATTTTAGGATTAGAAATATTGAAAATGCTTTGAAAAGTAAAGAGGAATATAACAGCTGAAACTTGGGCCAAATTTAAGCAAATTTCTTCAAATACAAAATGAAAACAAAACCACCTAGTTTCAATATTTTCAGAAAGAAACATTCTGCTTCTATTTTGAAGGTGTGCTTACATGAAATTTATCTGGGCTAGTAAGTCAGATTTGGGGCTATATAAAAAATTTGGAAATAAAACAGGAGGAAAAAAAGAAATGGCTTAAGGTCACCTTGAAGTATTGGTTTCTTTCCTTAAGTTCTTGTGCTGAACAAAAATCCATTATTCACACAGTGACAGTCAGACTTGGATATTTATGGAGAACAAGAACATTCAGTGTTTTAACCCTCAGGCTCCAAGACACCTTCTGTAACTTCTAGCCATGGAGCCATTAAAGGTAGTTACTCCTGGGAGTGGAGTATGTGATTTCTGACTCTGAAGTTTAGAATCATGGTCTGAGGCAGAGACTAGATTTTGTAGGACAAAGCTGGGCTGCAGCTCAGTCACACAACTGTGGTTTTCACAAGAATGTTAGACTTCTGTCTAGAGCCCTAGACATGAATTTGCTTCAGTTAAACTGTGAAGAATGGTAATGAAGGCAGGATACTGACAGGCACAAACTGCGCTCCTTTGTGGCCAGATCAGTGTTATATAGACATTATTTGTCATCTGAAAATATGGAGGCACTGCACCTTTAATTTATGAAGATCCAGGTCTATTAGTGCAGTGCTGCAGTGCTGAAGTGAAAAGGAAGTCAAAGAATCCACTGCAGTGTTTAGAATTTACATTTCCATGAAACTTGACTAGTCACAGGGCAAAAAGAGAACAGGTTTTTAAAGCAAAATAGCTTTTGTGCATGGTTTTCAGGGTTTTTTTTTTTTTTTCTTATTGTTTGAAGAGAATGGACGGCAACTGCCCAGGGCTTCAGATTTCACACTTGCAATTTTTCTGAAGTAATAAGATTTTGTGTGTTGTGATACAGGTGGGTGACTAATTGATATGAATGTGTGAGGGGCGGGCAGCCAAATTAGAGACCACCCAGAGTTGTTTGAGTTTGTCTCTACTGTTGACAGCCATAGCTATAACTAATTAGGGTTACTGTCAAATGCTCAGCTTTTGTAGAATAGATGGAGCCTTGAACATCTGTATGCATACAGCATACATATGGCAACCTCACTTCTATAGTATGGCAACCTCAGTTCTATAGCTTTAATCCAAGCTTTTTTTTCTTTTTTTCAGTTGTAAAATAGATCAGGAGCACCATTGTTCTTATTATAAACTGAGTTTGCCATTCATGATCTGGTGGATTTTATTCTCCACCTTATATCTCTCAAGCTGTGCATACGCATCTTTTTTGATAGAAACCTTATCCTTTTGTGTTAATTTGATATCTGACATTCAGAAAATGACCCTACTGCAACAAAGATGATGATTGCTCTTCACTAATTAAAATATACCCTGACATGGAGTATTAGGCTGGCTATTTATGTTAGCATTCTTAAAGTATCTGTCAGTCAATGCAAATTGTATGACCGGAAAAGGCAGGAGGTGAATAAACTGGTATGTGAATTCAGGCAATTAATCTTCAATTTTTCAGAGAGAAAATAGGCAGGGAGCCTTTGATCTTTGTCATTTTCCAAGAGGGAGATCCCCAAACAGTATACACTCATTTATTTTTTGGTATCCTTAGCCTCTGAAAATATTAACTTGTGCAAATTAAATAATTCATCTGGATTTCCCGAAAATTCTCTAGATTAAAGTGGTTTCTACCCTTGCTCATTGAGTTTCTTAATTTCCTAATTTCACACTGCCCAATCTTCTCTGAAAGTCCTTCTCCTCATGCGACAACTGCCCAGGGTTCTTTACCACTTGCAAGTAGTGCACTCTGATGTGCACAGTTGTTGCTCGGGATGTTGAGCAGTACCTTGGGTGATGAATATGTAAGATGAGACATACAGCCTCGCTGTCTGGAGCTGTCAGCTTTCCCCTTGACAGCTTTCCTCTGTGGTGATCTCAAGCTAATTTAGGCCAGTCAAGGATTACCATTGCTGCTCACCCCAACAAGTGATTCCAGGCTGTTATTTAGGAATTTCTGAGCACGATGATTATTTTCAGAGGGGAGCAAGTGCCTTTGCTTTTTTGCCCTTCCTTATCATAATCATGACAGTTAAAGACAGACACACACAATATGTTGTCCTAGAATTCATGCTGTTCCAAAGTCTCGCATGTCACTTTGAAATCCAAATCCTTCACATGACATCTGGTATATAATAAGCACTTCAAAATCATTGAGAGATGGATGTGACAAAAACATATTTATTACAATTTTAATAGGCTTATTGAGGAGAGCAAGACTTGATGTCTAAGTTTTCATGTGACCTATTGCTCCCAGTTTCATGCTCTCAAATGCATTACCACAGTCAGTAGAACAGAACTTTCAGCTGGAAGCACTGGAACAGCCCCCTTTTTATTTATTTAATATTTTTTAAATTTTTTTTTTTAAATGCCTCATGATTGAGAAAAGCAAGGTACAAACGCAGAAGAAGGTTCAACTTTGCCTTGTGGCCAGTGTCACCCATCAGCACTTTTTTGATTAGGAGATAATATATGCTGAGTCTACATGTTAGCTGAACTTCCATGAATCACAGCCTCCTCCTCTTCTCATTGCTGGATCTCAGACTATTTCTTCTTTGTGCACAGGCACCACGCTCTGTGGGCTTGCTGCCAGGGCTAGCTTTGCCGCTTTTTACATATATTCTTCTTTTCAAGAAGACGTAAGTTTTTGTAATGACTTTCTACTGAGTTATTTTAGCCAATGGTTTCTAATCATATGATGAATTCCAAATGCTTATTTTGCTCATTTTCCAGTGGTATTTCTTAGTACATTTCATGAAAAAAATATCTGTATGATGGTCACTGTGAGTAAACACAGTGCAATATCATACTATACCACAGTGTGTGATTAGCAGGTAATATGGGCAAAGGATTTTAAGTGGTGGTTTATTTATCCAAGACGGCAATGTTATTTTGTGGTGCTGGATTGCAATTCACATTTTAAAAATGACAATGTATTTCTTGGGGGATGCTTTCACTGGAAGTGCTTCTTGCACCAACCTGTGAGAAACTCAGCTCAGCCCATTCAGAAAGAGAATTTTCTGCAGGATTCAGTGCTGGTTGCTGAGTTAGTGTCAAAGAGAAAGACCTGGGAAAATACACATGGCTTTTTGTGCACTATTCTATAAATGCAAAGAAGTTATATACAAACAAGGCTCATTTAATGGCCTGCCAAACAGTGCCATCAACATGAGAGAATTTGTGCAATGAGAAAAAAATTTGTTGTACTTTGCTGGCTACAAATGTGTAACTAGGTGGTGTTTTGCAGTGAAATGCAAACATGCCACTGCGGTCCCAAGAGCAGATGAGTAGACTTGAGTACTTATTAGCATTACAGGATTTTAATCTTTGGAAAAAAAACCCAACTCTGGGAAATCTAGACAGTAACCTCTACAGTCATTTTTAAGGGATATTGTTAGTTTATTGTCCTCTGGAAGAGAAAGAAAAGGGGAGGACCTTGCTCCCTAAATTGAATTTACTCTGTATACTTTGATTCAAGAGGGAAATTTTCTCACAGCAGCAATCACTTAAATAGGAGTTATGTGCATTCCAATTCATTCATTGCATGGTCATTATTTTAAAACCAATTTTGTCTGTTTTAAGCACTAAAGTTTGTTGCCATTCCAGGCGTTCTAATTTTTTTTACTACTCTGCACAAGGTTTCTTGATTTTATAGATTTCAGAAATCTCTTCAAAAGAGAAAATCACAAAAAATATCTCTAGGAGATTTATTCATTAGCAGTACCTTCAAGAAGGCATGTAGAACAAATGCAAAAGCAGAGAATCAGAATAGGAATTTTCCCACCTATTGGATTCTCATATATTTTGCTGATGGAAGGTTTTTCTTGGCTCAGTTAGCCTATGTGTTCCTCAACCAACTAAGTCTTGATGCTTTTTTTTTTTTTTTCTTTTTTTGATAAATGACAGGGATATTGCTGGAATCATTTTCTGCTATCGCCATTTCGTGAGGTAATAATTTTTTTAGCCTTGATGATTAATAGTAGATGATTTATCATATTTCTGTTGGTGGCAGAGGAGAACAGATGCCCTAATAGAGTTTTGTCCTTGTTACAGTGGCTACTGTAGAATTATGCAGTGAGAGCCAACCCCCAACTTGAATTCTGAGTAGATGAATCAGACAGGATATGATAAAAATATCATTAACTTCATTTTACATTCAGGGAGCTGAGTCAAAGAGGAAAGAAATGATTTCTCTAGGGTCTGTGGCAGAGGTGTGAACTGAAATCAAACTGCCAAGCCCCTGATTCTGTTTCTTAATTATTTGTGCTGCAGCAAATGAATCAAGGGCCTTCTTTGCTTGATGACCTGTAGGCTTGCTAGTAAAAATCTTACTAGATCCTGTCCAGAGACCCTATGGTACAAGTACAGAGAAATGCTTCCATCACAAGGGTGTTTCTTTTAGTTGACTGTCTCAACAGGCCTGCCTTGGGAGATGCTGCCATCACAGTTTTATAATAAGGATGTATGAACTTTCCTAATCAAAAAGGATGGGTGTTTTTTGGTGTACTAGACTACATGAAATAATACGGTCTCCTTTAGTGTGAGAAAACCTGCATTCACAAATTATTGGTTTATATATATAAAGGAGGCATCTTGCTTCTCTCTAATGGCAAAAGAAAATGGATATTCTGAAAAGAGAATAAGCCTGAGTTTTCTGGGAATTATCTGTTCTTTTGAACACTGAATGGTCCATTGAAATAGAGGGAAACTGGGAAGATATTCAACATTAAGTGATAGTGTTGTATTAGTATCATTTGTTTGGGAATCACCTTACTATTTGTAAAATATAACTTGCTTCCTTCATAGGTATGTAAATTTTTTAATGTTGAGATGCAGCTATTCCATCATTCATTTTCTTCCTCAGGCAATTAGATAATGTCCTTGGTAATTATGCAGCACTTTTTGTTCATTACCTCAGCTTCAAAGAGAATGGACTCCCTAGGATTGGCCACTGGTCAGGTAGGCCCAATAAACATTCAAGGTCATAAGTATATTGCATTAAGAATGGTCCTGGTTGGATAGAAACATGCGTTCCTCATTAGGCGGCCATTGTAGCAAATGAAATTATAGTCCTATAAATTTGATTGTGTCTGTGCTAGAATGAGGTAGTGTCTCACTCTTCAATTTCCCAATGTACAAACTGCCATAAGCTGCAGGAATTCAGAAACTTTTTCTGCGACAAAGGAAGAGCTTAGGGCAGTAGACGTGACACTGAAGGAGAAAACTGTGAATACGTTGAAGGATGGCAGAGGAATTTCTTTTTGCGACAAATCTACTTTTCTAGCCCATTTCTTTAAAAGAAATTGAACAGGGAACGTCTGCCACCTTTTGCTGTCTATCAGCCAGAGTGTAACATTAATTTAGAAGAAGTCATCTGAGGAGCAGGTTTGGCTAGGAAAGGAAATGAAAGACTAAATCCCCTGAAAAATACCTTTTTATCTCCCCACACTGTCTGAGCATTTAAAGAATTTCAGTGATGTTTCATCATCTCTCCCTTTGTTACTGCATTTTGCAGAGAGACAAGAAGAATGATAGTTTAGAAAGATAAGTACAATTGATGATGCAATGAAAAAATCAGGAAACAATTATAAAACCTTTTTTATCAAATGTTTTATGAGACTGTATTTGCATCTGGGGAATATTAGAGTAAATATTGTGCAGGGAAATTAGTTTTAATTTCATGCTAACGGAAAAATCAACTCAGTTCTAATTAGGTTATGATTTTTAAAATACAATCAGGCAGTCATTTGAGTGTTTTGATTAGATTGTCCTATCATTTATTTAGTTTTTGATAAATACTACTTCAGAAAATGCCTTTCAACACACAAGCCTATCTGCAGCATAAGAGGTTTGATTTGGGAGGGTTCTTCTAAAAGCAGTAGTGTAAAAATGTTTTAAGTTAGTGAGTCATTGGCTGCAAGCAATTTGAATGTAGTGAGCAGAGCTATAGTATTTAGTCTATGGTACAGTGACTGCTGTACCATACTATTCAGGTGTAGAGGGGAGGAGTAAGAATTGTTGTTGCTTCTTTAATTTATATCTATTCAGTGAGGTTTTGCAACTCCTCTGGCAGAAACAAAAAAATACCTTTATTTATTAATACTTGTAGGGAAATGAGCCAAGGGCATTACTGCTTTTTGCACTTGCATGCTTAAGTGTTTCTTGACCTTGTGACATTAGAGCTGGTAAGGCTTTCCACAACTTTTTTTATAGTACATCCTGGGAGAACCAGAAAGTAAATGACAGCAGCAGATTAAGACTGTGATCTTCAAGCTGCCTTTGAAAATCTCAGTCAAGATTATTATGTGAAGCTATCTCAAAGCATAAAATTGACAAGTATGTGAATAGTGTATGTGTTTGTATAGAGTCTATACAATGTGAAATGTACTTTATAGAACATTACAACGTATTTAAACTCCCATTAATCCAAAAACAGGGCTTAAAGAAAATGTGCTGAGTACCATTGTCACCACTACATTCCTGCATAATTACCTTCTTGTGCCTTTGTTTATTGTTTGAGCAAATAGGCATTATTTTTCCCTGAATGACACCACATTTTTTTGCCAGCTCAGTTTCACAGCTTGGCCACTGTGGTGATCTATACTGGAAGATGAAATGTTGGTGCTTTCTTTTCATTTCTCTGTATTCTTGGTATACCTACTCCATCTATTTGTATGTTTTTTTTCTGTCCTTTAGAGTGACAAGTACTTTTACTGAACAGTATATTATAATCGAAATGTCTTGTGCAAGAGCTAAAACTGCAAATACTGGCATTAAAAATTAATGTGGTTTTCAATCAGATGTCCACTTTTGCATGTGATACAGCTTGAGGTAAAGTGTGGCATTACTCTTAAGAGATTTATGACTTAGATTAGGTTTTGGGATATGCTCAAACTTTTTTCTAGGTTGGTTGTGAGGAACATTATATGGAATTGGTAAAAGTCAAAAAAAAGGGAGGAGGAAGCAATTTACCCCTATGTCATCAATACGGAATATAAATCCATTAAAAAAATTCACTATGAAAAAAAGAAATGGGGAAAGTGTGACATTTTGTAATTTCCTCAAAAAAATCTTGGTAAGATATATATGCAAACTTTAATGTAAAAATCAAACATCAACTATGGTTTGATGTTTAGTATGAAAATGTCAGTGATTTGCAGGAGATTAATTTGTACAATAAACTATCTCCTGAGGGTTTTTCTGAAGCATTTTTTTTTCCCTCTGGATATTTGAATTTTTTAAAGCTGTTTATGATGTATTTTTCATGTTATAGGATTTATACTAAGGCCAGTGATGGGAATGGGTGCCTGAATAATATATTCAGGTTGTATCATATGCTCAGAATTTTTAATTGTACTTCCTGCAACTTCTGGATTAATAGGCATAACTTTATCATGGGTTATTAATAAGATTATTAAAATCATAGCAGTTAAATCCTTATGAGACTCAAAGTTTGCAAACCTTGGCAGATCAGAATTTGTAGCCCTGTTTCAGATTGCTTGGAGGTCTTCCAAAGAGGGTGGTAAGTTAATAACGGCACATTAAGGCAGTGCACTAAAAACATGCGCTGGACAGCAGGTTGAGAAAATATGTTTTCTAAATGTTATTTCTAAACCTATATGGACACTCATGGGTATTTCAGAAGTCCCATCTCCGTTGAATTGATAATATAAAAAAAATAAAGACAATTGTTGGGGGGAACTTTCTGTCTTAGTTTCTTTTCTTCAGTCAGTTTAGAAAAATAAATGCTTCTTGGAAACCTTTCCAAGAAGAAACTGAATCACAATCTGCAAGACTCTTCCTTGGCTTGAATTAGTAATTTTAAATATCTGACTTGAGGTCTAATTTTTCTTATAACAAAAGGGAATTCAGACTTCAGTATGAATTAAGAACCTCTTTAGCACTTCTATCTCCTGAAAGATTGCAATGGATATGGCAGAGTACACCTTCCAATAGAGGAAGTCTAAGGTGAAGGCTCATGAAACTGCTTTATGAAACTCATGAAACTACCTTATAATATATAGTCTTCTGTTAAAATACTGCATGTTTCATGATCAGCATTGTAGTCATGCAACAAAACACAAGAGAGTGCAATTCTTTGACTCCTTTGCAGGAAAAGCTATAATCTTTTGTGCTATTTGTGGTTATGTTGTCCTTGTCTTATCTCAATTGTTAAGAAAAAGATGAACTGAACAAGCACACTTTCTAGTCTTACTCTAGAAGCAAAAACAGATATAGATTGAGTCCTTTCATTTTCTAGAAAGAAGTGACTGTTTATATTTTTTTAATTAGCTGAGAAATCTGTAACTTTTGTGTGACTGACACATGTACCTGGTTGATTGTCACAGATGAATGTCTAACGTTCCCAGAGTGAGATGAGGCTGTGCATGTGTGAAAACGATTAGAGGTGTTTAATGTCACAAGGAGGTTTCTCAACTGAGATTTAAGCTCCACCAATTCCTCCAACAGCAAATTCAGGCTCAGACCTGTTCACAGCTTTCAGACTTGTCATGCTCATACAAAACCTTGGGAAGTAGTCCTTTTCCCCACATCTGACTTACTCTTTAGGCTTTGCAAGACAGTCCAAGCCAGCACATTCAGCAGCCAGATGCTCTGCTCTGTGCTCGGCTCAGGCCTGGTGGTAAGTGGGTTATAGAGCCCTCAGAAAACCCAGAACTGAAAATGGCCCTGGTGTGAGTTAGGGTTTACTTCAGCTGGTTGTTTCAGAGCCTAAATTTTGCAGTGCTGTAGGGGCTAGATGATCAAACTCTGGAAGAGTTATCTCAAGTCTTAATGAGAAAGCACATTGCTCTGTGGGTTTACTTACACTTCTGCTCTTTGCTGTACGCACTGATGGATATTTCAGGAAGCCTGAACATTCCTAGGATAGAGTAATGACTAAATTTTATGCTTTGAACACAGTCTTTCTCAAGCTTGTGCCACTCAGAGGTGATGTGTTACAAGTCTGCAAGGTCAATATTCTGTTACCTTGGGGTTCCACTGATGCAGGGCTTCAAACCACCATTTTTGCCACTGGAAACCTGCAAAAATCTGGGATTTGGGAGAGAACTTAAAAAAGACTTAATTGTTACAGTGGGATTTCAACTGGTGTTACTGTTTATAAGGATCAAAAACACAGAGGGTATAAATCATGAGGGAGGAAAGAAACTTCCTAGATAGATTTCTGCAGACCACTCTGTACAACTGATTTTCTGAGTATTTTTGGCAAGAAAACAAAGCAGGAATGCTTTATGAGTTCAGGCACACCTGTATTCCTCCTTTCCCAAAGAAACAGAAGTACAGAATAAAAGCTGCAGCATTCCAGACTGGTGGAAGCTAGAAAGGGTGGGCCTTTGTCCAAGGCAGCAGAGGAGGAGGGAGTTAGAGGACCTCTTGAGCTTTGCTCTTTCCAAAATAAGCATAAATAATAGAATGTTTTTAGTTCCACCCACTAAGGATTATTCTGTGTTGTTTAGATGATGCTACCAGCTTTAGATGAGATACAGAAAAACTTTTGTGGTGTTCCAGTAGATTTAGTGTAACCGAATTCTTGAGCTAAATTTGACAGGTGTCAATGTATCTGCAACCTACCCCTTCTTTTCCATTCCATGCCACTAAAAAGAAATCAGCTTTTTTCTAGGAAACTTGCTTTCGGACCTGGCCTGAGTCAGTAGAGGTATAAATTCGGGGATGAATTTCACATTCAGTTTCCCATCACTTTAATTTTGTCACTCATTGATGCAACTCTGTGGTGATTATCAGAGGTGTGAATTGATTTTCATGGAGAGGCTTGGAGTGTAATCTCATGTAAATGAGTGCATGCTTTGGTTGAGAGAATTACCTTGCTTAGAGTTTGTATTTTACTTCAACCAGTGGCCTGCAGAGTTCTGCTTTCAGGGTAAGAAACTATTTAGCACAAGAAAAGACTGCTTTAAATAGAGCAATGGTACTTGCAGCCAGGAGAATGCTGGGAATAAACAAAGAAAATTAGTTGAAAGCATAATGTAGGGTTCATCAGTTATTATCTGTGCCATATTGCCTGCATAGCAAGACCTGTGCTTAATTGGTTAATACTTCTGAATGTTGTGGTACCTGCATTAATCCCATATTGGATCTTGCTACAAATGGCAAGGAAATTTGAGCTGAGAAATGGATGCTAAAATGGATTGCATGTTAAAAGAAAATGTTAAAAGCAGATGATATCCATAAGGCTCAGAGCGTGGAACAGAAGATTCACAAGCCTTGCAGAAAGTTGCTTTATTATTCTAACCTATAATCCCTGCTGTGAGGAATGCTTTCTTTCAAGCCTGCATATGGGATGTTTTTCTGTGATAAGAGGAAACTCACAGGTCGACTGTAAACATTTCCAAGTACATTAAATAGCAGAATCTTACATAAATTCTGGTACAACAGTAGCAGTATTCCTCCCAGCCTCATTTCTAGAGTGTGGGGTTTCCATCCTTTGCTATCTCTCAGTGTCTTTGCATTCTGCTGCACAAATTGATGTTAATATGACATTTCGAAAATTGCTGTCAGTGTTTTCAGCCTGAACTGAAGATTTAATGGATAAAAACTCAGTGACCTGTTGAATCCTTAGGTCAAACAAATTCTTACTTTGCTGGAATGTTATTGAACTGCATGGGTTTTCTTTGTGACAGTCTCTAGCTGTGGATCCAGTGAAAGGTGTAAAGAGTCTAATGAATAGCAGTGGTGTGTGACCCAAGAAATTATATGTGCATGTATGATCTGTCAAGCAGTGTTGTCTGCTATGGATTAAAAAAATGTAACCAAAGAGGCAAGCTGTGTGTAATTCAGTAAACCAATCACAATGGGAATTCAAGCCTGCCTAAACCTGATGCTTCCTTCTTAAGAGGTCTTCTTTCCACAAGCTGTCAGTCTGCATTGTTTTACTTCACTCTTTCATGAGTGTAGAGGTGTATGTCATTTGTGGTACCACCTGAGCAGCTCTAACAGCTTCAGGCAGGGTTGGGTGTTCAGTTATGGCCCTGCACTTCTGGCTTTATTAAAAAACATATTGAAGAGCCATGCATTGTTAGTAGGGACTAGTTAGCCATTTTGCTCCTTTACAATGGTATGTGTATGCTTACTTACCATGATGAACGATTTTATTCATGTGACCTAATGGAGGATGGTGTAAGAGAATCCATGTAGGCACAGAAGTGCTGTGCAATGTCGGTGGGAGAGGACATTACCGAGAATACCAGGGAGAATGGAACCAAGATGTGATCCCAGGCTATCTTTTCTTGGATGCCTCAGTATTAAAAAGTATTCATTAAAGAAGTATTTTTTCTTTAGTTTCTGGTTCAGGGGAAATATTTTACAAAGATAAAAATAAAGATAAATGCTACATGCTCACCAAATCAATTGTGCTATCTTTTAAAAATACACAAATAGCTAGTTTTGCATGGATTGTGTTTTGCAGTAAAATTGTTCTTGAAATAATTTTACAGGTTGCTTTTATAGCACAGCTCTGAATATTCTATGTACAAAGTTGCATAAAGATTTAGTTTACAGGTTTGTTTTTTATTGAATGCGTACTATTTTTATTCTGTCTCTAGCTATCATAGGTGTTGATGGCAAAGTGGAAAATATTCTTGTAGTGTAAAGAGAAAAGGAAAAATGTGAAATGTGCTACTCAGAAAATTAAGGTGTTTGTAATTTTTAGCATTCTGTTGCCTGTAAAAGCCTTTTATTCAATATAGTGCAACAGTCTTAAGAATCATTTGTCAATTTGAAAAAAGAATTTTTAAAAACGAATACTCATTACTGCATTATCTTCAATGAGAATAGAAGGATCTCTGGATAATAGGCATTTTTTTCCAAAACTAAACAGTTATTTGTTCAGGGCATGGAAGTTATTAATTATTTACACCTATTCCACCTCAATTCTACCTCTAGTTAAAATTCATGGCCTAGGCACTCATCAAATATTGATTTTTACTAAAGTTGATGTTTTCCCTTTAACATTATTATAATGAGGGATAAAAATCAAATTGCCTTCACTGAAACTCAATCATTCTCACAAGCCATCTGCATTGATCTTTTTTCTAGGTTTTACCATAAATTATTCTATTCAATTAAGTAAACCCCACACATAATGACATTTTGTGAACTAAATAATTTATTGACTATTTTCAGCTAAACTTATCAGGCTCTGATGCACAGTTATTTTCATAACATTAATAGTAATATGTATAACCCCCCTGCAACTGAATGTGTGTCAGAGTCTTTGTTTGGAAAGACAAATCACCTGGGAGGTAGAAATCTTCTGATTTAGAAAAGAAACAAATTCATTCGTTGTCATGTACAGAGTGACTCGGTGTCGTCTCATTAGCAAAATGAGGAGGCTTGCATGCAATGCTTTCTGGTGATCAAATAATGGTAAAATAATTTTCAGCTGAAAATGGTGCTATTATCAGCAAGGATTGTAATGAAATTGGTAACAATTGGTCTGTTTTACAGTTGACTAGTAAGATCCGATGAATATAGTAGCTCCTTGAAGGGGTTCAGGGAAGTTTCTGTCTCTGTAGCATGATGGTTGCACTTCTGTCTTTCTGACACACATTCACCTTCTGACAGTCCCTCTGGAAATCTGCCCATTTCCTAAATTAGTTTTGTTTCATATTTGAAAAGTCATTACTCTCCTCTAGACTGAGATTTTCAAGTGGAAAGGACAGTTTGCAACTCTGAACTCCTTCAAGCAAGGAAAAGGATTGCTCTCCCACATGGTAAGTTTGGTTTAGTGTGTTATTGCTTTGAGCAGCAGCTGGGTCATGAGGTTTAGATACTGATCATAAACCAGGTGTTTTGAAATGTTTGGGTTTTAGGAAAAACCTTGACATAGCTGTGAAGGCATAATTGGGTTTCACTTAATCATGTATGGGAAGTCTCCATTGGGTGTATCTAGCCAGTTTATGCTGTGTGATGTAGTTAACAGACTAGATGCAAACAAATTGTCTTTTGAAAACAGAAGAGCAAAACACACTTAGGCACTACAGACTATATATAAATACACATTTTTATTAAAGACTCCACTGAATTTGGAAGTTCTTGTAAATAAGTAGTGCTGACGCTGTGGCCTAAGAAGAGTTAGGAGAAGTATTCTGCTTTTTTTTTTTCTGCAAATAATTTAATGGACAGCAATGTAATCAAAGAATGAGTCATTTCAAAAACTGCCCCTTCCACACATATATGGCAGTCTCTGTTTGACCTGCAGGTCCCCTTCCTTCTCCCCTAAATTTTCTATGATTCTACATGTGTTGTCACTTAGATTTTAGCGTGAGTTGTGCACTGTAAGTCATTGTTTCCTTTGTAAATCATCGTGGGTCATTTTGAAAAGTAAGGTTTTAACCTGCATATTATGGTAAATTGGGAGAAATTCAATATATGGCAATAGTACAGCTAAAAAGCTAGATGCTTCCGCCCAAACCAAACCAAAAACTTGTACAAATAGCATGGAATTGTAAGCTCACTTTAGAGAGCTTAATAGCATTATTTTGGGGGGTATGTGGGTTTTTTCTTTTTTATTTGGGGAAGATCAATTGTCCCCCCAAAAAAATCAGGCTGTGGAGTGAGAGTAAGCATCTGGAAAATTGTGTAGTTTTTAATTATTCCAGTGCAAGCATAGGAAAGGGTAATTGTTCTTCATCGCTTCTTTAGCATAGTCCATTTTATGTGATGGAACAAGGAGTCAAACATTAAATCCACCTGAGAAGAGAGTTCTTGCTTATTTCTTTCACTGCTTTTCAGCCTCTTAAAAACTAAATACTTTGGCATAATTTTGAAAGGTTGCTACTGCGGCTCTCACTGTGTCTTGTGAAGTCTGAGTAAATAATGGAACTGCAGGTGATAGTACACCTAAAAGTTTAAATGCAAAAGCTTGTATTGATTTAATTCCCCATTAAATTAGGTCATTTTATGGTTCAGTACCCATGCATTAGAACATGTAGGCCAAACACAAAATATCACATTGCCTCGCACAGTGCTTGGAGTTACTCTTGGAGGAAAATGAAGCTCACTGTTGCTTTGCCTATGAGCACTTATCTGTGCTGTTGTCTTTATGTTCGGATACAGCTCAGGAATAGAAAGCATCCAAATCTCTGCTGCCCTGATTACCTGCAAATTCAAGCTTTTCATGCTGTGTTTTGCTGGTGAGCTCTTCATGAAATCAGACCCTGATTTTTCTACTGTTTTGAGACTGCTGAGTAAGAATCCTGCTTTTAGTGTCCTATGTTACTCTGTATTATGCTTGTTGAGCAATAATGTCACACCTTTCATGATGAGGAAGATTAATGCAGTGCAGGACAAGTTCTCTCTCCCATCCTGTGCTTTCATCCATGAGAGGCAAGAGTCAAAGGCTTTGCTGAAATCCTCCCCTGTCTTTTGTAGCATGGCATGCTCTTTGTGGAGATTTGAGCTAAGGGGAATTAAACTGAAAATGAACTGATATATGAAATAAGCATCTGAGATTCTAGTCTAGTCCTTTTTTAGCTGTGAAGTTAAGCAATCATCCAGTTGGATGGTTGTGAATAGCATTTGGATCAAGCCCTTGTACTTTATTTTTTTTCATTCCGTGATAGTGGTTAGCCATATACGTAATGCAGGGTTTGCTTCCTTGTGCTTTGGCTTTATTAGCACCAGTGGGATTTTGGGCTTTTTAGTTTCCATTCCAATTGCTATTCTTTCCTCTGAATTAATGGATATTTTGAATAAATCATTGTGAGGTGAGGCAATGCACGCTGTAGGGAAAAAAAATATCCTTGAGCCAGCATATCTGAACAGGTTTCATGTCTTACTCTGACATGAATTGTGGGGCCATTACATGTGTAACTTAATGAGTTTTCTTTGAATCACAAAATGCATATGTGCCTGCCTCACATGCCCAAGTGCTATATGAAGAGAAAGAAACTCAAGCACACTAAGGTTTTTTTGCTATATATTATCTATAAAGCACATAATGCTAGCACTGCCAGTGTTGCACTGAAATCCTGTGTCTGGACCAATGTCCTTTTGTGTTGGGAAGAATTATCAGCAAAGAAACTAATGTCATTGCTGCCTGTATTTATATTAAGTTATAGTTGGCACTTAACAAGATTAATTAATGATGGGAAGTACCGTGAAATGTTAATTATCTGAAAAAAAACTGTTGAATTGGCTCTTACTACTCCTGGTTCATGATAGGAAATTTCCTAGAGGGAAAAGAAAAATATTAACTCTGTTCTCCCTTTGTGATTTTCCTGGAGAATCACTGCAAAGATAATGTAGCGTTGGATTTTCCTGTGTATTGATGCGCACTTGTTTGTCTCATCTACCGGCAAGATAAAAGCATCACCAGAGGATGTCTTATTCCCCATGTCTTAGGCTTCGCCTATAAAGTCTCATGTGAAAGAATTTCCCAAGTCCTGAGACAACTTGGCCACATAGTAATGCACACTGCAGTAGGACCTGAGCAAGCATCAACTTTTCCTGGTTCCACCTAAGGACAGCAAACACATGTACCTGGCAGGAGCCTTTATGTGCTCTGAGCAGACACAGATTAGAGTGGACAGAAGGGTGAGGAATGAGTGTGGAAGAAATAAAAGCCTTAAAATTTATTTAGGATGAGATGAATCACTATAGGAATAAACACTTATCTCTTATAGAGGCAGCTGCCTTTCAGGTGTCTAAGTTGGAACAGATGAGTTGCTCATTTCCAGGTGAATCTTGGAGTCAGCAGTAACTGAAGAGAGGACATGAAAAGTCTTGCAATATGACAGGTGATCAGAATAAGTATAGCTCTGTCCTTTCGTAAATCAAAGTCTGGGGAGCTGCTGGAAAGGATTTTTCTTTTCATCTGAATAGGGTGCACCGATGTGGTCATGGCTAGCCAATTCAATTGTCTCTGCCACTGTCCTCATTCCAGCCTAATTTTGAAGTACTTGAAACCAGCCTGGGAAGAGACGCTGCCCAGGTGTTAACAGCTGTGATGTGGAAAGGCTTCAGCTGGGCTAATTATGCAGGTTTGAATTTGCATAGGAACTGGGGCATCAAAGCCTATGTGGCTTGGTCATTTTTATCTTCCCACAGATCACATACTGATATGACTGATATCTTACAAGCTGCGTGCTTTGATTTCATCAGCCAGAGTCAGCTGACTGTTACCGTAAAGACTAGAACTGATTGGGAAATGAGAAACAGTTTCTCTGAACTTGCAACTACTGGAAACACAGTTGTTTATTATATGAGAACAGCAGATGGTTCTGTAAATAACATGGTGTAGCTAGTTTTGATTTGCTTCACCTTTAGTCACTCAGTTTAAAGTCATGTTGGATAAAGGCTAAATCCATAGGCTCACTGGCATTAACATTAGTAAGTTACTGGTGCACATTCCCTGGAGCAGATGAACTCTGATACAATTTATTGTCTTGATTTTCAAGTGGAAAGAGTCTGATGAAAGCCTAGCTATCAGCTGAGAAGCCCTATATACTAGATTGCATTTTGGGCTTTACTAACCATAGAAGTGGTTTCTTTTTTGAGTTTTGTTTTTAGACATCATACCCATCTTCTGCTTGGATTTACTTTTAATTTACTGTGTACATTAGAATTTATTGCTTCCTTTTGTAAGAATGGCATGTATTAGTTCTGGTTTAAAAACAAAAAGGAGAGAGTTGCCAAATGCCTCTAAAAAAGAAAAAGTCTGCTGTGTACTCTAACCATTCTTTAAATGTCCTCAAGCAGACAGCTGAGCTAAAACTAAAATTATTTAAGTGGAAGACATATGCCAGGGAATTAGTGAGAATAGTCTGGAATAAGGCTATGCTTATTACTTTGACATTCATAGCAATTCTATGAGCAGTAAACTTGCATTCCCTGCAAATTTCCAGTAGTAACAAGACTTGTTCAGAAAGACGTGGTTTGACAGTTGTGCCCTACTCCTCTCTTTTAATTTCCAGAAAAGTCTTCTGATATTTCATGAGTGGGAAGGAATGTGCAAGGGCTCAAACGCCAAGCTTTTCTCTGTCACATGAGGAGAAGGAAGGGGACCTGCAGATAAAAACAGAAACTGTCATATATGTGTGGAAGGGACAGTTTTTGAAGAGACTTTTTCTTTGATTACATTTCTGCCCATTAAATTATTTGCAGAAAAAAAAGAGTACTTGGTGTATGCAAGTCTTATTTTAAGTGTATTTTTTGACTCAGCAATGTCTTGCATTAACCAAATACTTGCAATAAATTTGAAAGAGTTCTGGTTGCTAAATAGGTGATCTGCTTGCTGCTAGTAACTAAAGATTAAGTACTTAACTCCATTCACTTCAAAGCACCAATTTTCCATTTGCATCTCTGAGATCTCAAAAAGTTGTTTATGGGCAGCTACATACTTTCACAGAGAGATGATTATTACACGCATGCTCACGTAACTTGCACAAAGATAGGTTACATTGCATGACATACTATTCCAGAACTGTCAGAGAGTTGGATTCTATTGTCCTTTATCATTTTATTTACATCTGAGTGTCTGCAGGTGACTGGAGGTATCATTCCACTGAAAATCAGACAGCTGAGTCAGGAGTAAAATGTTACTCCTAGAAAATAAGATTGCTGTAACCTTCTGGACAGGGGCATGCAATTGTCTGCAGTCTTCTAAAGCCACCTGGCTGCAGAATAACTTGTTGATTGCTATGCCTCGGGTGGCTGTGCATGTACCATACTGCTGCTTGGCAGTCACATAGCAAAAGAAAAAGTTCTGCCAAACCGTTGACTGCAGCGAGACCTGTGAGGGAGACACTCCACATTGGTGCTGATTGCATCTTTTATTATATTTTATTCCCCAGTGTTGTAATGTTATGTGCTGTAAATGTCACAGAAAATGCTAAAATCGCATCTTTACATCTAGGCCTTTCTTCAGTCCTTCCTATATGAAAAGCCGTATGTCTTTGTCCATGGAAGTGTCACATTTCACCCTGCTGATCCAGTTTATTTGGTCTGAATACTTGGCCTGATATTTTTATAAAAAGGCGTTTTATCTTCCCGGAATCTTATTTGTGTCATGGTCTGTTCTTGTTAAAGATGAATGAAGACTTGTCAACAAATAATCTATCAAATAAATTAGAATCTGATCCAAAACCTCATTGACATCAACAGAAAGACTCTTACTGACTTCAGTGGTCCTGCATTGTCCTTTTCATGCTTCCTTAATGCCTGTAAATATATCCATTTTATAATGAAAATATTTTCCCCACAGTATGGTTTATGTTTTCTGTGTAATGATGGGGAAATATTGAGCAAACAAAATTAGAATTGTGCAGTTTAGACATAATTTGGCAGATGGGTGCTATCCTGGAAAAGCAACTGTGTGCCTCGTATAATGAATACCTATGGAATTAACTTAAAATATCCTGAAATTAGGCCAGTAGCGCCTTGGAAACTCCCTTGCTCTTCCTGCATGGCTGTGCCAGCAAGGATCCAGTGTTGTACTTTGTACTACGTGCATGGAGCCATGTGTGGCAGATCTGTGCTTCTTGCTGCAGGCAGACAGGTCCACCCACGATCCTGGCTTGGAACTCCAGAGCTGGATTGCTGGAGGAGGTTGAATGTTTAAAAACAGATGCGCCCTTTTTTCTTTCCCAGAATGTAGCTTTCTTTGGTGGCTCTTGTGGATCTGTGTCAGCAAAGTGATGTTTATAGTATTTCCTCAAGGGAAAGTTCGTCTTTTAGAATATTCGATAATGAAGGGGAAAAAAAGGTTGCAAGTAGTATGGTTGAGCAAAATAGTCAAGCAGGCAAATTCTGCAATGTAATTTCAAGACTTGGTTTGATCATAGCTACAGAAATGAAAAATAAGTGTTCTGCCTTGAAATGGAGAGAAAGGCTCTGACACTGAGTGCTCAGCTTATTTCTGATAGGAGAAACTCTTGACTTGGAGCAGAATCTGTGTGAACCGAGTAGCAGAGCAATGTGAGAAGCACCATCTCTTTTGCCCTCAGTGCAAAAGTAAAGCTACTGCCCTGGGAGGGGATAGCTTCCACTGAAAGCGATAAGGAAATCTAGCTGCCAGAACTGTACAGATGGTGAGGGGAAAACAAATCTTTTGGGGGAAAGAAATTTAAAAATCTGCACAAACCTGATGAGCCTGGGACTTCTTGGGTCTATGCTCCTTGTCTTTCCTGGCTTTCCTGTATATTCATGTGATAAAGGAAAGGATGAATGGACATTTCCTTCTCTCAGATGATGTTTCGCTCCCCTCAGATGGATTGAAGTAATCTACTTAGAATTATAGAATCATAGAATAGTTAGGGTTGGAAAGGACCTTAAGATCATCTAGTTCCAACCCCCCTGCCATGGCCAGCGACACCTCACACTGAAACATGCCACAGTGCTCTGTTCAACCCTTCCTTTAAACTGCCAGGGATGGAGCATTCACATCTTCCCTGGGCAACCCATTCCAGTGCCTCACCACCCCTACAGTAAAGCATTTCTTCCTCATATCCAATCTAAACTTCCCCTGTTTAAGTTTGAACCCGTTACCCCTTATCCTATCACTACAGTCCC
>JAOEHY010037007.1:0-10647 GCA_025447955.1 Psilopsiagon aurifrons
ACACCTCCACCTCCAAGCCCAAGTCATCCTTGCCTGCGGTTAGCGATGCCAGGAGTGATCTGCTTTCAGCTATTCGCCAGGGTAAGGTTTTTGTTTCAGTGCTTTCTCCTTTGCCTCTGGAAAACCTCACATACCCAAGTGAAGAGCCCCTGGGAGCCATCTCCTGAGCAGTGGTGTGAGTGCCTCACTGCTTGAGACCTGTCCCTTGTGGTCCCTCCTTGTCTGCCCACCTCGCTAGGTTTTACAACTCCACCTGCACCTTTGGAGACAGCAGTGCTGGAATTGGTGTGTTCCCCTTTTTTGAGTGGATTGGGTCGGGTTAGTGGTGATAACCCCTCAGAGGAGCATGGAAACAATTCCCAGCTGCCCACCCCGCCTGGCTTGCCTGTCGTTCACCATCAGTGTTATCCCACAGTGTGTCCAAGACAGGCTGCCTTGCTCAGAGGATTGTGTCACAGGGATGGCTGCTTTTTAGATCTCTGTGTGACCAAAGCCTTTGCATGATCCCTTCCGTTGCCTTCTTTCCCAACAGGCTTCCAGCTTCGCAAAGTGGAGGAGCAGCGGGAGCAGGAGAAGCGGGACGTTGTGGGCAATGATGTGGCCACGATCCTGTCACGCCGCATCGCTGTGGAGTACAGCGACTCTGAGGACGACTCTTCCGAGTTCGATGAGGACGAATGGTCGGATTAACCACATCCCAGTCCCCTTCTTCCCCTTCTCTCCTGAGTTAACTTCTTCTTAAAGAATCAGGTGGCCAAACCTTCCACCCTTTCCAAACCGTAACCAAGGATGTGCCAAGGGTTTTCAGAGAACCAGCAGCATATCTCCCCTCTCCCTCCCCCTCTGGCTTTGGCAGCGCTTTGTGCTCTGCCTTTTCCAAAGGTCTCCTCACGGACACTGCCAAGGTGGTGTTGGGATTTAGCTGGAGGGGGTATAACGGTTGCTTATTTAAAAGAGAACTAAACCTCCAGCTTCTTGATGCCACCAGGCAGAGCACATCTAAACCCTCCATCCGGAGGGATTTTGAAAGTAAAGATGGATGATCCTGGTGCAGCCGGATGGCCTTTCAGATGAAGGACATTTTCAGCTAGTTTTCTCATGGCAACAGCAGACAGTTGATCTGATGGCTCTCCCTTTCCAGTGAGCGCTGGTAGTGCTGCAAGAAAATGGGCTTGAAATGTCTGTTCTCTGCTGCATCCCACTGTCAAATCATCAGCTTTTGGCAGTAGCGCACAATTCTTTCCCCTCTGACTCCCTAGTATTAATTCCAGACTGCCCTGCATGGGGTGTGCTTCCTGGCTCCAGGGCTGTGGAACGCTTTGGGTGCAATGTGAGGAGGGACTTCTTTAATGGCAAAAGCTGCCTTTACCTTCCTCCAGCCTGCTGGACTGCTTGGCCAAAGGAGACTTTTCCAAAGGAATGCAAAGCTGGGGCAGAACGGTTCCTCAGCTTCCCACCTGTGGGGGAGCAGAGTCACTGTCCCTCTGGGACACATCTGTGGTGAAACTGCTCTGTTGATGCCTTCAATTCACGCTGTGTTTAAAAAGGTGCCTTGAGCAGGGTAATGGTGTGGGGAGAAGTTCTCTGAGCACCAGACCCTTGCACTGTCTTTGGCAATGCTGCAGGCAGTTTGGAGAGGTGCTTTCTAATGGGGTGACCATGTACACAGGGACTTGAGGAGCAGAAAACGGTGGTGTTCCCTTGGCTGCCTCTTCCCTAACTCAAAAGGAGGGGGATTTCTTTGCCTAAAAACATCTTGTGTGGGAGTGAAGTTGCCCATCAGACCTAACCCACTTTGTTTCCTTTAATTTTGTGATTCTGATTCATTAGTTAATCCTAAAAAGACATTTCTTCTCCTCACTAACCCTGCGAATTCCCAGGCTGCTCATTACAGATCCAGGACTGGGAAGGGGAGAAAATGGTGGACTTGACCTAGGTTTTGTTCCTGGTTTGTATTCCCTTCCATAGCATATAAGCCTATCTTGGAAATGTAGAAACAAATACCCCTGATGCCACAGATGTGTATTGTAATCTGAATATGACTCTTTCAGTCGGGTTCGTGCCAGAAAGCAATTCCAAAGCCTTTTGGAGATCGCGGGTCCAGCTGTGGTGGGGTGGGATCAGCTGCTTGTCCCTCCAACCTCTTTGCCTTTCCTACTGTCAAGTATTTTTGCCAGCCTGTGCCTGTTCCTTCTCCTCTGGTTTAACAATGTTGCTCATACCTGGAATGCTAGGCCCAGCCAGAGGCTGCCAGCTTGCTGCAAATCCTTCTTGGGCTTTGATTGATGCCTTCAGTTCGTGCCATTGTGTTCTTACTGATACCTTGTGTGCGTGTCTTTGCCAGAGCAGGGGATGGGCTTTTCTGGGGTGTGGATCAAGCTGAGATCCAGTGTGACTCAGAGATTTACGGGACTGCTAAAGCAGGAGCTTGTGCCTGTAAAGCCAGGCAGGATGCGAAGGGCGTAGACTCTGAGGCATCCCCGTGGGCTGGGAACATGTGAGCAGCACCAGTTCCAGGTTCTGGAAGAGGGAACAAACCCTCGGGTGCTGGTGAGAGAGACTTGGCAGTGCAAAGTGCTGATTGCTGCAAGCTGGGTGAGGGGGGGTGAGAGGAGAACCGCTGCCTCTTGTTTTCCTGCTCTTTCCATAAGCATCCTCCTCTGGCTTCCCTCGGAGACAGGTTCTAGGGAAGACAGACCTTTGAGCTAACCCAGGCTGACAGCATTAGCACACAGGGAAGCAAGGAACTTGCCAATGCCAAACCTGGCTTCAGTTTAAATTGCTTTAGAGCCTCGATCCCTGTGGAGAAGGGGGAGTGAGTATTCCTGTCGTGGGAAATCCAGGCAAGTGCCATGCTCTCCATGACCCAGATGGATGTCTGTGAGGCAGGGCTGTGCCTCAGGGTGGTGGGGACACTGTTCCTGTTGCACAAGGCTGCTGTGTGGGTGATCTGGTGGGGAGCTGGCTTCTCTGCCTGCTTCTCTTGCTTGCAGGGCCCTCCTGGCAGCAGGAGGGACACTGCTTTGTCCGTGCAAGCCTGCTGGTAACCACCCTCTGCTTTCAGACTGGCAGAATGTGACCTGCTGGAGCTTAGCTGCATTGTGGACAGGTAGGGAAGGCCGGTTGTTGGGTTTTAAATCTCCTTTGATTGCACAAGGAGCCTGATGTGGTGATCCCTGAGAAACAGCTGCTTTAAAGCAACTGCCTTTGAGGAGCATTGCAAAATGGGCCACCAAGTAAGCTGAATAGTTCTGAAAGCAGTAGGGGAAGAGGAGAGGTGCCAAGAACAACCTTTGCAAGTCAGCAGCTGTGCTGGAGCTGCAGGGCTGCTGCCCCATGTTGACTGTGCTGGGCTCCCCTGCCATCCATGTTATTCCATGTGAACTTCTTCCTTTCCCCGTGGCAGGCAAGCCTCAAGCATTTCACAAAGTCAAAAGCAAGAGCTGGCAATTGGAATCCTCCCTCCTCTCTGCCTCCCAGGAGGATGCCCCCCCTTTACTATGTCATCCCGACCTGTATCCATATGGATATGCAGAGCCAGAGCAGCCGTTCCCTCGGTCCTAGTTGCGCAGGGTGTGCAGATTGGGGCAGGCTGCTGCTGCCTTCCCTTTCCCGGCTCCATGCTCCTGGTTAAACATTCTCCCGGTGTCCTCAGCTGCAGTGCTTGGCTGCTGCTCCCAGCAGCCTCTTCCCCCGCCACCCCCCTTCCCAGGGAAAACCTCATCCCAGCTCCAGGCTCAGCCTGAAGCCTCCTCCGCAGCCGGTGACCTTCACTTCGTTCTCCTCTCCTTATCAGGCTCCAAGCACCAGAGCAGAGCCAGGAAAGGGGCTCCTGGAGGTCCCACATGACCCAGAAACCAGGGAATGCTGTTTCAGGGAAAGGATGTAGTGGTCGCTGTTATTACTCAATCCATGAACTTATTGAAGGCACCTCTTTGGGAATTACCTGTCCTTGGTGGGAGCTGCCTGGCAGGGCTCCGTGGGGGCACAGGGCACCTTTCATTCCTGTTGGATTTGAGGGGGGGAGGGGGGAAGGGGGTGCTTTCTCCTCTTGCTTTTGAAACAAAGCCTTGAAGTGGGAAGTGGATCCAATGTGTTTATTCCTGTATTAACATTCATTTTAATTCATTTCAGAAGCTAACCCCTTTTTCCTTCCCCATTAGAATGCCATAGACTTAGACATAGAGCTGTAACCTCCTCAAGTGCCTTATTTTCCTACATGATATAAATATATTTATAAGAGTTAATTATTCTACTTGTATCTTAGGGGTTGATTGCTGAGCAGAAGCTGAGGCAGGAGAAGAGATGGGAAATGCCCCTGGAGGACCCAGCCAGGCTGGGGGTCGGATGTGGTGAGGGATGCTCTCAGGGTGCAGGGGGTTCCTCACATGGCACCAGAGGAGTTTCAACCCTAAACTGTGCTCAGAGAAAACAATCTCCTGAGCAGAACTGTTGGGTTTTCCTACCCCTGCAGACACACACTGGGGCCTGGGCTCTGCTGCCTCGTGTGCACAGATGCAGCTGAAAGCTGCTGCAGGAGCAGAGCCCAGCCTGTGTCCGTATCTGTATCCTCTCTGCCTCCTGGCTTCTCCTGCGCTGTCTGCGCTTCTCCCTGTCAGTTGCTGGGTAAGCCAGGCTTCTGCTGCTGCTTTGGTGTTCGTAATCAGCTCAGAAACCCCTGGATAAAGATTCCCAATTGCAGATTTTTGTAATGTACATGTAAAAAAGAAAAAAGAATTAATAATTTTTGATCCTTTTTTAAAAACTATAAACTTGATAAAACCTTTTGATCCAACCAGTGCCTGGTGTGTTACTGTGGGCAAACGCTGAGGACCCGGCTGTTATCTTGGGCATGTGGAGTGAGGCAGATCCTGAACTGAGGGGCTGCTGCCAGTCTGGTTTGGGTTGGAAGGGGCCTTAAAACTCAGCCAAGGACACCTTCCACGAGAGCAGGTTGGACAGGCCCTTGACCAAAGCCCCTCTCCAGGTTTCCTGCAGCCCCTTCAGGCACTGGAGCTGCTCTGTGGTCTCCCCTTCAGGAGCCTTCTCTTCTCCAGGCTGCCCCAGCCCAGCTCTCAGCCCAGCTCAGAGCGGAGCTGCTCCAGCCCTCGCAGCAGCTGCTTGGCATCACTTGGGAGCCGAGCTGCAATCAGTGTTCATCAAGCACCCAGCCCGCATCCTGACCGCAGGTGCCCAGGCACAGGGATGGAGGACACCCGCAGGTCCCAGAGTTGTGCTGCAAATACCATCCCCGCTGGAGCCTCTTCCAGCCCCGTGCCAAGTGGATTGAGGATTAGGGCTGGGGGTACTTAGTGCTGCCTGTGGTGGGCAGCGGTGCCAAGGCAGGAGGTCCCAGTTTCCCCGGGGTGCTCCCTGCCATAGGAATGAGCCTGGGCTCCAGCCACTGCAGCTGCAGTGGGAGGGAGCTGCGGTTGCTGCTTTCCCTTTCAGCCTCTCAGGGTCCCTTTGCAGTGAAGCTGCCTGGCCCCAGCCGTAGCAGCGATGGCTCCGGGCCCCGTATTCAGGTGCCACGTCTGGGCTTGGGTTTGCTTTGCCAGTTGGTGCAGAGCAACAAAAGGCTCCATCCCTGCTGCTCCTCGTCCCTGCCTGGGGATGAGAGAGAGCTGCGCTCTGCCAAATTCCCTTGGCTTCCAGGAGCCGCCCGTGCACTCACTCTGCAGCGCTCTGCCTTTCTTGGCTGACAATAGTCCCTGGCTGCAAAACCTCATTAGATTAATTGGCCTTGCCAGCTTCTGAACAAGCAAGCCCTTTAGTCGTGCTGGGGCACTGAGGGCAGGGGAAGGAGGGATCTCTTGGGCTTCCATGCTCCTGGTGCTGCGTATCGCAGCTCTTGGATCCATCTGGAATCAGGGCAGCAGCCGGCACCCCAGCTCCCTTCATGGTTGTGGTTAGGGCTAAATCGGTGCTTTTGGGGTACCAGCGTTTGAGGTTGGGGTGGATTGGGGAGTGCTGTGCTGGTTTGTTCCCCTAAAAGGGAAATCCCAGTCCCAGATCCACCTTCCTTAGCAGCCCATCTGCCCCCAGGTGATGGGGAGAGCTCTCTGCTGCTGCTCACTGGGTTCAGCTTGGCTCAGGGAGAAGCCCAGCAGGAGTGCTCCGAGATGAATCCTGAGCCCAGCAGATCCCTATGGAGGAGCTGCTGCAGCCGGGGGAGCCTCTGGTCCCTGCTGCACCTCGGTGCCCGGGCGTTGTCCCCGGCCTCTGCTGTGCGTCCCTTGCGCGGGGCTCAGCTCCAGCCCCGGTTAATCCTCTCCTTCAGGAAGCTGTAGCCTCGGACGAGGGGGCTGCGTGTCCTTCCCACCGCTGACGTGAGCTCCTCTCCCTTCATCCCCCCGGGACCCGCGGGAGCGCGGCGCTGCCCGCTCGCATCAGCGTCTCCAACCCGCGCTCCCGGAGCGCCAATGCCGCGCTGCTTCCCTCTGCCAGCGCGGGCTCCCCGCGTGTAGGTGTGCGGAGACGGCAGCTCAGCCCCTGGAAGAAATGGCGGACTCCTTTCTCGCTCTTTCTGCCTTTCCCCCTCCTTTGCTTTCCCTTCTTCCCTCCTCCCTGCCTTTGCTGGTGCCTACGCGGCTGTGTGGGGAAGGCAGCCGGCTCCCGTGCTGCGGATGGCTTTATCTAGAGCTCTTCCATCTGCTCACAGCAGCTCACAAATAACCACGGGGTGTCAGAGGAATTATGGATTTGGAGCTCGAGCTGCTGCAGGCTGGCAGGGCAGCGGCTCCGCAAAGGCCAGGGATTGCATGGAGACGGCTTTAGGCAGCCAGCACGGGAGTGGGCCCGCAGCCAGTCAAAGCACGCTTCCCAGCAGCATCTCCTGCCCTGCTGCGGTCAGACAGAGCCCCAGCGCTGTGCCAGCGTGGTGCCCATCCTTCCCTGCCCACGGCAGCAGAGCCAGCCTTGGAGCCCTGCGCCCGAAAGCCTGTGGCACCTTCTCCGTCACGTGTTGCTGCAGGGTGCAGGAGAGTGACCCGCTTCCCGCCCAGAACGGGCTCTCATCCCGGGAAGCACCGATGATGCCTCCTGGAGCTCTGGTGGGGACCGGGAATGATGCTCCACAGCCCGCACCAGGAAATGCCTCCTGCTGCCTTCGGCGTTTGGTAAAGCCCTTCAGAGCGGGCTGCCTTCCCTTCATTTCCTGCCTGCTCCCGCTTCCAAGGAAACCAAATCCCCCAAAGCCGGAGCTGAGGTTGCTCATTTCAATGGAACCCAGAAACAGAGCTCCCAGCCTGACCATAGGGCTTAACTCTGCCCCTGACCGGGTGGCAAAGGGCTGTGACCAAGGGGACAAGGGCTGCCCAGAGCCCCCAGCTTGGAGGCAAGAGGCTCCTATGGCTCGCAGCATGTGCTGGGCATTGCTGCCAGATGTGTCTTACAGCTGGGTGATGGCTTTCAGCATCTTTCTCCACCCAAGAGCAGAGCAGGCTGGGCCCTGCTGTGGGCTGTTATCCCTGCTCCATTCCCCAAAGGCCTGGAGCAGCTGGGAATGGCTCTGGATTCACTGCTGTAACAGGAGAGCATCCAGCACTGTGACGGGGTCCCGGCTTCATCCAGACTTGGCTTTCCTCATCCACACTGGCAGGACAGACCTGGACACAGGTAGCAGCTGAAGGATGCATTCTCCAGCCAGGATGTGGCCCACAGTGGCTGTTGGCAGCAGGGAGCCAAGTGGATGGGCACGAGGGGCCCTGACCCTTTGTTCTGATGTGACACAGGGTTGGGCTTTGTGGGGGCTTTTGATTCTGGGCTGTCCCCCAGGGTAATTTGGGAACCCCATCCCACCACTGGCCATGATGGGGGTTCCAGCAGCCCTGCATGGTGCTGCCTTCGCCCCCATTCCTGCAGCCAACACCCAGTCCTCAGGGGAGGTAACAAGTACCAACGGCTTGTGACTAAAGCAGGGCTAGGAATCAATCACAGCACCTCTCACTGCTGAGAGAGGGATGAGGGATGGGTGGGTTCATGGGTGGATGGATGTGCCTCAGCTCAGCCCCAGGACATGGGGGGCTTCAACCCCTGAGCTTTGCCTCTTTCTCCTGGACTCAACCTCAGTGGGGTCTGTGGGACCCATAAATTCCCTGTTCCCAGTGCTGAGCCCAGCCCCATCTCCCCATCTTGATGCTTTGCTGCCATAACCTCATCACAGCACTCAGTTCTGCTTCCTGATGGGGTAGGCAGGGGCATGGGGGCCTGTGGGGCACAGAGAGGCTGAGCTGCCCTAATTAGCTTTGCCATCGATAACCTTGTGGCACGGGCAGCAGTGATGGACATCTCACATCTCATCTGAGCTCTGTCTCCTGCAGCATAAGCCATGGGGTCCTGGGTAGAGCCCCTGCACCAGGAGCAAGGCTGGGGTGTGAGGGAGGCAGAACTAACAGCCCCAGGCCAGATGTGGCCCCTCTGCCTGCTGGGTACCATGAGGATGAGGGTGGCAAAGGCTCCCCAGGGGCCGGCTCCTGCTAACAGGATGTGATGGGAGGGGGAAGTGCTGTCGCTTGGGATTTCTGAACCAGGAGCAAGGAAAACAAGGGCGATGTGGAGCTGTTGGAGTCACGGAGCTGCTGCAGGGCTGGAGCAGCTCTGCTCTGAAGCCAGGCTGAGAGCTGTGCTGGGGCACCTGGGGAAGAGAAGGCTCCCGAAGGGGAGACCTCAGAGCAGTTCCAGTGCCTAAAGGGGCTGCAGGAAACCTTTAAGCTCCCTTCATCCCAAACCTATGGCTCTATGCAAAGACTTCCTGGATGTGGGGTGACAACAGAAGACAACCCCTCCAGAAGCCACCCCCATCCCATCACCAACAGCAGCTCCTCGTATCACAAAGCACTTTTATTCCCCCCCATCCCCAATGGTTGTAAACAAGAAGCACCCTTCCCATTGTGAGCACCCACCGCAGGGTTCCCACCAGCCCCCAAGTGCGGATGCAGCCCCAGGGCATAGGCACCGACAGGGGAGCGCTGCGAGGAGGGGACCCAAAGGCAGCGAGCACCAGAGGGCAGCAGCCGCCAGCGCTGAGCCGGCAGGAGGGAGTTGTTAAAATCACATTGGATGCTAATTAAAGCTAACAAATAAGCGGATGGATGGGAGAAGGGGTGGGTTTGAGACCCCCTCCTGCGACTGCCCCCCCCCAATGTACAAAATAGATTCATTCTCTGATGTAAAGAACGAAGCTGTAAAGCAAGAGGTGAATGAATCCCCCCTTAGAAAAATAAAGCATCATCAATAGATGTAGAGAAAATATGAGGATACCCCCACCCCGTATATATATCATGGCTAGAAAACATGTTTTTCTCTCTTGTTAACTCAAAAAGTGGGGAAATAGAAGAGGAGAAGCCCAAAAGGACCGGGTAGGGAAGAGCTGCCTGATTCCAAGGGGATGAGGAGGCGGCTGACAGGGTCGGGCTGTGTCAGACATCACTGGGGGAGCAGGAGCGGAACGGCACGGTGGAGGACAAGCACCCGCAGCACACAGTCCACAGCACTCTCTGGATCTCCTGGTTCCTGAAGGCGTAGATGATGGGGTTAATCATGGAGTTGTAGGTGGCGGGGAGGAGGGTGGCGTAGGTGTAGAGGGCCGGGTAGCTGTGATCCCCCAGCAGGCAGTAGATGGCAAAGGGCAGCCAGCACAAGGCAAAAGTGCCTAGGATGATGGCCAAGGTGGCGAGGCCCTTCCGGGTGGTGACATAGTGGGAAGTGGCTAGGAAGTGTCTCTGGACGGCAATCTGGTGGGCATGGTGGTGGATGAGCCTACAGATCTGCACGTAGAGCTGCAGCATCACTGCAAACACCATGAAGAAGGAGACCGAAAGGATGATGAGGTGGTTCTTTGTCAAGGGCTTGATGATGCTGCAGGCAGAGGGCTCCTTCAGGCAGTTCCAGCCCATGATGGGCAGGAGCCCATAGCAAATGGAGGCTCCCCAGGTGAGGATTAACATGAGGTAAGTCCTGGTCACTGTCCTCTTGGAGTAGTAGGTCAGGGCATTATAGAGGGACAGGTAGCGGTCAATGGTGATGGCCAACAAGCTGCTGACGCTGGCAATGAAGGAGGTAACCAGGAGCCCCATGGTGAGCAGACTGATCACCTCCGATTGGATGAAGTACACAACGGCAAAGTGCAGGATCAAGCCCAACCCAGCCAGAAGGTCTGCTGTGGCCAAGCTGCCGATGAGGAGGAACATGGGAGCCCGGAAAGCCGGGCTGTAGAGGATCACCACAACCACAGCAGCGTTCTCACAGAAGATGATGGTCCCAGAGATGCAGAGGACAACATCCCACAAGTTCAAGGCGAGGGGTTGCACCACAGACTCCAAGTCCAAGGAGCTGCTGCTGCTGTTCCTGGCAGCCAGCCAGCCTCGATGACCCTCACTGGAGTTGGGGGGCTTTTCCCCCATCATGCTGGTGGAGAACAAGGGCAGCCCCTCAGTGCCCATCACTCACACCAGGACTCACTGGGTCCCCATGTTTTCACCCCATGTCCAGGCAGGCTCTTTTCATAGAGCTGCACACAGGTTTGGATTGGAAGGGGGCTTAAAGCTCATCTGGTTCCAACTTCTGGGGGGACACCAGGCCCAGGGTGGCCCCCCCAAGTTGTCTCCAGGATAGGGGCAGAGTGCTGTGTGTTGAGGGGTGTTTGCT